>VVHJ01039027.1:0-13057 GCA_015107715.1 Tylochromis polylepis | reverse complement strand
TGCCTGTTGGAGTTAATTGTTAAATGTTGTCATTGTTGTGCTTACAATTGTGGGTTTTGTAGTTAACTGTATGTTTAGAGAAATTCTTTTGTGTGTGTGTGGATCCTCCTCCCCTGCATCCTGGGGGGAGGCTATAGTGTTTTATTGCAGGTACTTTCATAGGAAGTTTCTGTTTTCCAGTTTCTATAGGGATGTGTACTCTTATCTTTATGGGTCCACTGGTGTTTATGCGTAGTGGACCGGGTAAAGGGGTTAAGTCATGTATGTAGGTTAAAGGGCTAATGAATAACTTTGTGATTGGGGGATGCCGTTGCATGCTTACCCAGGAAGTCATGAGTAAACATACACACACTCTCACACACACACACTCACTCACATGCACACACGTGCACATACATACACAGTGCCTTAGCTTTTACGACACTACATGGGGGTTACAATGGGGACTGTGTGTTCAATAAAAGCACTGCGCAGGGTGGCAAGAAGTTGGGAGTCATCTGAGACGCACACTGAGCTTCCCTTCTGCAAGTAAAAACTCGATCGATCTCTGATTGTCTTGCTTTGTTCACGAGGATAAGTCTCTGTACCAGTTAGGCCTGCCAGCGCAGACCTAACAGTGAGTCAGAACAATAAGCAATGAGCTGACTGAGCTCAGGTGTGTCTGCCTCTCCCGCAGCCGCGCAACGAACCAGACCCCGCCACAATCCCCCATCGTCCGACCTAGACCGGGGAGCCGTCCGGTCTAGCCTACCCCCCCCCGCACCAGAGGCAGGGATGAGTGGGATCAGGGGGCTGACCATGTATCCAGCGGCGGCGGTGATGAGGTGGGTCTGGGGGCCGACCGCATGTCCAGTGGCGGCGCAGAAGGCATGGACGTGAGCTGAGGCTCACAGGCGGCTTGGCAGGCGTCTGTCTCTCCGGAGCCCCGACCTCTGGCTCGGGCTGGGGGTCGCCTCGACTATCAGCAACAACAACAACTCCTTAGGCATATTTAATAGAGGAGGCGTGATGAGCTGATCGAGCTCAGGTGTGTCCGCCTCCCCCGCAGCCGCGCCACGAAAACATTTTGGTCCCTACAGCTGCTGAGCCTGCAATCTGTGAGCAGTTTTTGGTGATCTTTTTGCAGGAATAACTGTGCTCGGGGAAAAGTGTCACAGACCAGGTAAGGAAGGCATTGCAGGGTTGGATCATTAAGAAGTAGTATCAGCCTTTAAAGCAGCAGTAATTATGTTTTGGGCCTCAGGAAAGAGCTGAGGTAGCTGTAAACAATGTGACACACAGAGTTCAGTCCCGGTCCCCACAACAACTGTCTCAAGGCACATGTTGTGAAATTGATGATGATAGCAAACAGTTACGGGAAGCTACAGTCCTTTGGAATTTTCTGATAAATGGAAGCATAAACCACTACTTTTAACAGTTACTGGCTAGCATTTTGCAAGAAGTAAGTATGTGAGCACTGAGTCTGGACCAAAGAAGCTGAAGTTTGCGAAACCAAAACAATGAGCTGAAACATTCTAAACTGGGGAACTCCAGGAATTATTCTCTTTAGCTTCAGGAAAATGCAATTACAGCTTTAAGCTTCTTCGCATTTTTTAGGTACTCACTTAGGGAGAATATTAGCTCGTCGTTACACTCAGCTCCTTTACAGGAGCAGAAATGAGCCACCCCGCTCGTTGTGTTCTTTTCCTTCATCACACAGGTGGAGCTGTTGTAGTCGTCCAGGGTAATGCCATACAACGGCTTTGCTGGGTTGTGGCAGAGAGTTTCGATGGACAAGCTTGTCTCATTCCTTCTCCTTAAACACACATTTAGGTACAATATTTAACAGTGTATACCTTAAGAACTATCAGGATACCATCCAGTTAGTTAATCACATCTCAGAGATGAAGATTGCTTACTTCTCTTGGATACCTACCAGATAGAAACACAGACTTCAGCTCGTTGTTCACATATGGATGAGATGTTGCAGTTGGTCTTGCAGATACCTGTGCCATTGCAGGAGGTAGGCTCCACATCACAGAACCTACAAAGTTCATGTAGTGGAAAAAGGGAAAGACCTGCAAATAACACACACAACAATATGCATTAGTTTCATGTTTCCATCAAGTGCTGCTGTCACATACAGTAAGTCACAATTTCTTTAACTGTACAGGAAACACAAGCACTATAACAAGTTATACATGTTTTGTTTTATATATATTATAACAAAATCATATTTCACCCAAAGTACCAGATGAGGACGTTTGCGCATTTCTATCAGTATTTTTTTATGTTCAGTGCATTCACATTGCGGTGACTGCTGGAGCAAGTTCCTGGAATTGTACTCTTTCTATAGCTCATTGATCTACATCAAATTCAATGAATGTAATCTCGAAACATTACAAAAATTCTGCCTAAAACCTGCAGCTTCAGCCAAACTTCTTTGAAAAATGGATTCACAAAAAAATGTTTGATGTGTTTACAGGACAATGATATACTGAAACGAAATGCACCACATAACCAAGCTACACATGAACCAAAACTAACAAGAGCTCATGATTAACAAATGAGAAAAGTAGATATGGATACAACATAAAAAAAATAAAATAAGACTGCAGTATAAAAAGTTGAGACAAAACAAATTAATATTTTAGATTACAAGAAGCACCGAGAGAGTGCAAACCTCTGCCAAGGCAGCTCACTGTCTGAGCAGTATTGAAAAGTACTTTAAGACGTTTTTAGTTCAGTAAAAACAAGCGCAAAGTGCAGGATTTTGTTATTTGACCTGTTGAAACCAATTTTAATATACCTGAAATAATTTTGAGTACAACTGTTATTATTATTTTTATTTATGTGTATATTGCACATGTGCAGTTTATCCTGTTTTCCCAAAAAATAATACTTATTCAGGAACATTGTACATGTATTCTAATTAGAGTAATAGGTTATATCCTGTTACTGCAATTTACACAACAAGGTCTTAAAATAAGGTGGTATTAAGAATTCTCTATATCATTCCCCTTATATGCCTGTATATTGTAATTACAAACAATGGCCGTAAGACATAGTTTTAAATGGCTCTTTCTAGAATTATTATCACTTTGACCTTCAGATAAATCTATTGACCATGAAGTAGAGGTCAGAGGTCAAATGTGACATGATATTTAAATCTTTATACAGTACTTTCTATATGTTCACAATACATATGACAGCTGTAAGAATAGCTTCATAGTTTCTAAGTTACAAGTCTTTTTGTCAGTTTTTGACCAATAGCTCATTAAGTTGACCTTGAAGACCTTGGTGAATGTAAGGCAAAGTTTACTGTGTTGTTAACATGACCCCACTCTACACCCCTACAAAGTTTTATCAGAATTCATTCAAAACTTTTCGAGCTATCGCGTTTACTAACACCCACGCATACATGCAACTAAATGCTACCACAAAAATAGAGGTAATGAACAATAGAGAGTATATACATTGAATGTGGCATTGTCGAAATAAGGTAGTTCTGAAGGCAAAAGGGGGGCCAACCTGGCACTAGTAGGGTGTTCTTAATAAAGTTGAGTGTATGGATTCCCTAAGTTAGCAGGTCTGAATATAAAGGAAAACTAATATACATGAAAGGCACATGGAAGATGTACTCAGACTGTCTGATACAATCTCTGGTACAATCTAAATGAATAACTACAGCTGAAAATTTGGAAATATCATGAGTACTGAAACACAATATTGTCATAATATTGTTCTTTGGTAGTATTCGACTGGTAATTTTTCATCTCAGGCATAAAAAAAATGTTCACATTAGGAAAATGTTAGCAAGCTATTTCGTATTGTTATTTTTCCTGCTACTTAAAACTATCCACTCCTCTTTCATCTTTATAATGGTCTCCACCAGTTCTTGTGAAAAAAATGTCTTGCTCTTTGCCGTTCGACGTTCAAATAAGTTCACTAGCTTGTCTCTAACTGTGTCTGTGTGCTGATTGGGCATTTAGCACACAATTTTTTTTTTCTTTCTAAGAAACAGCTATTAACTTTGGCTGAAAAATGTTACAACAGTAGAGACAAACATAAAACCAAAAAAAAAAATAGAGCTGCAAGACACCAAAAAGCACTGAGGAGAACTGAGATGATAATGGAGCTTTTCACATATCACAGTGAGCCTGGTGAGTAGGCACCTTTACACACTGAATGCGTTGTGAAAAAACAACACGTATTTCCAAATTGTTTGAGTGTGAACTTGGCGCTGCCGAATGACCCAGAGCAGCATCTAGCTGTGTGTCTGAGATAAAATAATAAAACAGCATAGTTTCACTCCTTCAGTAGCGGTGGACGTTTTGAAACTACGAGTTCAGTGTGAACGGCTACGTTAAGTATAGGTGAGTCTGAAAAATATTTGTAACGCATAAAATAACTGCACAGATTTTATGCGTCTGGTATGTAAAGGCCTTAATTCATTTTTAAAAAATTAAAAAAAATTCAGTTACACAAACAGTAGGGGGGAGCAACATGAAAGCATCATCTGCCTGACCTAAATGAGGTTTGAACCATGAAAAACTGTCAACACAGACAGCCACTAGCAGGGAAACATCTCCGTCTCACAGCCACACTCTATACCTGGATCAGCCACCACAAATGAGGTAAATGGGCCCTACAGAAAGCAGGAAGCTATACAGAAACAGGTCAAAGCCACATTTACGCATCAACACAGACAACCACAGCTAAATCAAAAGTCAGCCTTTATCTAGCGACAGCATTTCCTTGCCTCCAGATGCTTCAGATACATAACCATAAACTCTTGCATGTGACCATTTTTGTTGCCAGGTACATGTGACACTGTACACTATACAGACTACAGACTACACAAAAGAAATGTGCTCAAAAGTAATAAATCATTTTTAAAAAAAATTATAATCCATGGATGAAAAACAGTTTGTACTTGTATGTTGTAAACAATGTAGTTTGTAGAAATTAGAGATAAAAGAACCAATTTGTGACTTGTAAAGTTAAAACCGTACAAGAAATGACTCACAAGATTTTCAAAGAATGTGACGCATGATGTAGATACATTAGAAACAGGGCCACAGACTTAGAAGTGGTAATGACGTCACATGATGTTGTGTTTTTCGTGTTTACAAAGTTTGAGCTGAGATCGGTTTTCATGTTCCTTCTTGACGAATGTCCACAGCAGCACTTTCTGTCTTCATTTCTACCTCACAAAAAAGAACAATCAGCTTTCAGATATTGTTTGATCTAATCTCTCTGGATGATTGTCATCTGGGAAGTATTGCATGCGGTACGGTGGCTCGTGTAATCAGCACAGTCTGTCATTCTCCTTTGCATGGCTCGACCCGCCTACGCCTCTCTGATCTTTCCCTGCTTCGTGACATGTTCGGACCTGTCTGCTCCAAGCTACCGAACTGCTGGCCTAGGAGAAATTGTAAAAAACAAGCTCAGCCACGATGTCATATGACGGTTCCTGAGACGAAATATGGCTTTTAAAGCTTTATGGCTGTATTTTGAAATCTGGGAAGGGCAGGAAGGGTTCTCTGTGTGGGTTTGTGTTCAAATAATCTTTAGATTCTGGGTGGGACAGAAGCTCTGTGTATAGTGTGCAGGTGTTGTGGTGCAGATGGGTGGTTTTAGTGTTGTGGAAACCCTTCCTCTGCTGGGAGGTCTGCTCTTAAGGCTGTCATGGTTCAGCTTCACTGAGCAGAACTTTGAACTTTTAATCTTTTCCTACACTTCAGGTTAAAACCAAGATTTGGGGCTGAAAAATGAAGTCACAGCAGAAGTACCAAAAACTGCAGTGGAGTAGCCACTTGAATCTGGCTCATAATAAAATACCCTGATGTAGTACATTAAAAAGTATATTTGCTGCCTAGTACCAAAACTTGCTAACTGGCTGACAACTTAGCACTCCGCTCTCTCATCCAATCACTTCTGACTGCTGTAAAAAAACAAAACATGGCGGTCCAGGATTTAGTGTCACAGTGGCCATGTCCATCTTTTATGTACAGTTTGTGTTTGCAGTCCTGATCCTACTTGATCTACTGCAGCAGCTCATCTACTAGCTACACTACACTACACTACAGTAATGACTAAGAAAGAGAACAAAAAGAGTCCCTGGGCTTTATTATTCATTTTCTAAAATGCACAAAAGCCCAAGTTACTATAGTCTGAACCCTTTCCCCAGTTTCTCATTTGAATATGTTTTCTTTATCACGTAAATTTTGTGGGTGATGTAGCCAGTATTGATCATAGCGAAACTAGACTTCAAACTACAGACATATCAAAGGCATTTTGTCATAATCAAGAGTTTTTATTGTAAAAGAATCTAATGTCTTATGGATTCTCAAAAAAGCTTTACCATGGTGAACAAACAGTGTGCAGCAAATCCAGATCATGCTTCAGCATGGGAGAACATAGTAATCATCAAAAACTGAAAATATTTTGTACCTCAGAGGGTTCAGCACAAGATACTTGGTATCCTCCTTGTTAAGCTTTTAGTGGATCGTTTATACTTGTCCTTATTAAAAGGCAGTTTTTCCTTCCCACTGTCGTCAAAGCGCTTGCTTTCAGGGGGTCATATGGTTGTAGGGTCTTTACCTTACAATATAAAGCACCTTGGGGCAGCTGTTTTTGTGATTTGGCGCTATATAAATAAAACTGAATTGAAAATTGAATTGAATTACTGGTGATGGAAGCTGGTCAAAGATGTAAAACATATCTCAATAGCATAGCATAGCAACCATAGCAATAGGTTTCAGGGAGGAAGAGGTTGAAAATCCTCATCAGGTAGTCAGTCTCCTGAACTCAGTGCACTGCAGTCTGCTTACCGAGGACCAGACTAAAGGCAGATGGATGCTACAACAGGATGGTTTCACGAGAGCGGTCGCAGTGGGAGAGCATCATGATTTACTTTGACATCACGTGTATTTGTTCAATTACTTCTGAGTCAATCATTCACAATCACTGATTCAGAAGTGGAAATGAAGCAGTTTATGCCAGGCACGAGATACCACTTCAGTTCTCTACCTGAGCTAATGATCAACACTGCTGTAAAGAATTCCTATATTACTTCCTTTAATTACTTTTCAGATAAACACATCCTTAAAAGACTCCTTCACAGAGTGAGTAAAGAAAGATGATGACTGACATGATAGATAGCAATTCCCTCTGATGAAAGGGGCCCTCAGCTGCAAACAACAACAGCCCTCACAGGCCTGAAATCTCAGGTACAGACAAAACAACTGCAGTCTGCGCTATCGTCAGATCAATTTTGCGAAGTCGAAGTGTAAAACCCAACCAGACCAGACGAGGGATTTGGCTTTTAGATGCACAGATGCTCGCTACCTTCCCTATACAGTACCAACTGCAAGGCCTCAGCTCGCAGTGTGTTCACATGGGTGGGTGACACTCGATCATAGTCTGCACAGACTGGGTTATTCATTTAACAGGAAGCGCAGTTAATATATTTTCAAGGCACATTCCATCACACTGAGCCTAGTTTGGAGCAGGACAGAGAGCGTGAAATAGCAGAGTGCTCACACCCACACACAACCTCAGAGACAAATAAAAGTGGCTGATTTAGTGCAGCAAACTGCCACTGAGACTACATCAATCCGAATAAGTAACACAGCTCGAGTTACACGCTGAGCACAAATATTTTACGATGGTGATGGATCTTTATTGTACTCTTGTGCAATACTTATTACACATGAAGAGCTCATTAACAGTGCCTGTAGGACTATTTTTGCACTGTCTATAACAGTTTGTTTGTTTTTTCATTTTAAGAATCATTAACAAAGACTAGAAGGATTATTGCAAAAGAAAAATCACTTTAAATTCTGAATTTATGTTACCAGCACTTCTGATCTTTGATGGGTGGTGTTGGCAGCCTTAGAGCTTTTACTTTGAAGTTTCAGCAGACTGTGCTGGTGCAGCAAGCTAAAGGGTAACTATGCATGAAGATCTGAATTGTGATTTGGGTCATTGTTCCAGCTGCTAAAGCTCTTCTAAAGCGTCTTTTTTTTATTACTGCTGCACTTTTCCCCCGCTGCGAGTCCTTGTGCAAGGATTATAGTATGAAAACACAAGTGACCTCAGTGCGTCTCGAGAAAGTGGAGGGGAAAAGTGTGGGCTGTCATTAACTATGCTCTTGATGGCTTCTGAAGGAGCTGTAATTGAAATGTAATATCTCTCTGTGCTGCAGGAGGGAAATCATGCTACTGTGACTGACTTCCATCTGGCAGTCAGACCAATGAATAACCACAATAAATACCTACTCATTAGTGGTAGAGAAAGTGAAGACTGAAAAGTATCTACTATCCAGATGAGAAAGGAGCATGCTTAAGTCCACATTTTCAAATAAGAGTGTTATAAAAATGGATGCTACACATTTTTTGTAACAGCAACTGTGCTTAATGATTAAAAAGGGCATAAATGATATGGTGTTTAAAATTCATTTCAATCAGCCAACACACTGTAGCCACTAACTGACCTCAGCAACTTCAGTGGCCTAATGGCAGGGACTGTGGCATACTACAGGCTCTGAGACAAGCTAACCATCAATTGGTGGCAGTAGGCTCCACCTATTAACTTACACCGCTTTTCCAAAAATGGACTGTCACTGTCAGTGTCTGCGCCGGTGCTAGTGAGGAGCCACTTCATCACTGTTCACTTATGGCACACAAGTTGGAAATTTGCATGTTAAATAGTGTTATGTTGCAGAAGAAAATTTTACCACCAAGAATCTATGAGCTTCATCTGCATATTGTTAGCAAGCTTCCATAGAGACTGAGTCAGTGGTTCTAACTTCTGGACTTGAAATTCTGTGTTGTGTCCCAGAGCTAGCTTCTTGGCACCATGACCGTTGTGTTGTGTGTGGAAATATATGGAACTGGATGAAGACTACGCACCACATTGGTGGAAATGAGGTCTTCTGCATTCACAGAGATTTTTATTCCATATCTTGGGAGGCTGATGTTGTTTTGGTGGCACACAAAACACCAGAAATGGTATATCATTCCAGGCTTGCTCATTAACTTAGCACTAAGGTTGGAGACAGGTAGAAACAGCTTGACAGAATTTGTCAACTAACACCTTCCACCAGCTAACTAACCAAGACCAATGAGCATGCAATATCTTATTAATTCTGAATAAAATGAAAAGGTTCAGAGTAATGTAAAACACAACAGCATAAAATGACAGTATATAATTTGTATACTGAAACAGGTGAGGCATAATGTGTTAATCTATAAGTTTTAGAAGTGTGAGCTAGCAACTGTATTTATTTTTATTTATACATAGAGCCAGGCTGCTCTTTACTCCTGTTTTCAGTCTAAATACTAAGTTGAACTAACTAAACTGTGCTAAGCTAACAGTTTCCGCCCAAAGCAGGTTGAATATGATATGTAAAAAGGAAACGTGAAACAAACAGACTGTAACATTGCATTCGTACAGGTATGATAAAATTAACATAATATATAGGAAAATCAAAAGAATTGAGATTAATAATAAATCTTTTTGAAAAACATGTATTTGTTACTAATTGCTATTTGTGTGACGATGTCGTGTAAGGTTTCGTCCAGACTGGCCCACACGAGATAGAGATATGTTACGATCATTATAGTAAGTTACATAGATATGTCTTCTTGTGAGTCTTGGCAGGAATACTAACAAGCCATAAAATTTTGTAAACATATTCGTACACTGGTGTGATGGATGTAAATCATTTTAACTACTTTATAGTACTGATACTTCTTCTTTGTTTAGAGCAAGAAGATCCAGCATCCCATTACATCCAGTGGTCTTTAACATTATCTGAACAACAATAAATCTATGTATTCTTCTCTGACTCTCTTGCACAGAGTACCTTTTGTCCTATTTCTCTCTCCCATCACTCCTAATTGCAACAGGTGGATTCCGCTCCCTGAGCCTGGTTCTGCTGGACATTTGTTCCTGTTAAAAGGGCGTTTTTCCTTCCCACTGTCACCAAGTCCTTGTTCATAGGGGGTGGTCTGATTGTTGGGGCTTTCTCCGTATTATTCTAGGGTCTTTACCTTACAATAAAATGTGCCTTAATGTGACTGTTAATGTGATTTGACAATATATAAATAAAACTGATTTAATTTGAATTGAATATATATAGAAACCAAAATGCTAACTTAAAGGATATAGAGCACATTATCACATCAGCTAAACTGTTTCCTCCCTGCTTCTCTTCCTCTTTCCCCATTTTTCCAAAGCACTGAGGACATTAGCTAACTGTGGATGGGATGACAGGCAGGAAACCTGACTGCAGTTTATCACCATTATACAGGAAGGACTGCTGGAAAAAGTGAAAAATCTGCACATCAGGCAAACATTTGATAGGCTTGTATCACTTCAAGGCTTTGAATTAATATGTTCAATCAAATGCATTCATACTGTGAGTAATGTAGTCCGGCATTAACACAGAAGTGAAAGATTTCTATGTGCAGAAGGACTCACACATGAATGTTTCATATGTACAAAATTGTAAAATCATGAATAAAAAAACATTTTAAGGCATTTAGTATAATGATATTAGAACTATGCTCTCAGGTATGAGAGCATACTTGGCCTAATGAGCACACATTCCAATGTGAAGCTACAGCTCTTTCAGATGTAATCCTATAAAAAAAAAAAACCCTGAAAGGGATTTTACCACTGACACTTTTCTGGAGCAACACAGGAAATAAAAATGTGAAATAATCTGAAATAATCTTTTCTTTCCAAGCTCCTTAGACAATCTGAGGGGAAACAAGAACCCTTCTTCTTTTCCCTGCAGCTCTGTCACTGAAATGTGAAAAGACAACTGGCAGAAGGCAGCTCGGGGCCACATAACTGCCACAGCAGGCGGCTGGGCTCTCCCCCTTTGCTCCTGAAAGTTATCCTCCCACCTCTTTTAATCCACCTCTCACTCCACTTTGGCCCTAATCCTCTCATTCCTCCCTGTCTTTATCTTCCTCCTGTTTAACTCCCTCTCTCAGCCTCCCCTCTTCCTCCATCCCTCCTTCTTCTCTAAGACCCGAACGCTCCAGTGAAGCGTATTGAGAATGAAGAGTCGACAAATATGGTTAAAAGGAATCAAAGGAACACAACTCATGCAGCTTAAAGTTGGTGACCCTTTCTGTTCTCCAAGCTCAAACGCAGTACAGTGAGTGTAAACAGAAAAGGAGCTTTGCAGGACAGCACAGGGAGCCCCACACACAAACATTTCAGTAAGACGCGCTCTCTAATTCCAATGTGTATCTTGACTAGTACAGATCTCCTTTTCATAAAGCCTACTGTTTAGTTTTAGCTTTTTATCATAACTAACAGCTTCAAAATAGACATCTTGGCTGTGCACATGAAATAGGAAATGCACAGTGACATCTGCCTCAACATGATGAAGATTCCCTGGAAACGAAGGAAGATGAAACCTTCTTGTGAAATCCTGCTGAGCGGATTGTTATTGACATCAGTCGGAAGCAAAAAAAGAAGGAGAAGATAAAAACAGTCCAGCTCTGCTGTTTGGATAACCAAAAATGTCAAGCTGGTCCAGTAGTGGAAGAGGGGCAAGGAGCTTCCTGCAGCCCGAGGAGACCTGGAGGAATAGCATGGAATAAGTATGTGTGTGCTTGTGTCTTCATGTGGGTAAAAGTTTGTATGTCTTCTTGCGCTTGTGTGCGTGTGTGTCTATTTGTGACACATAATGCAGCAGGACCACACAGTCCTTGTGGTATGCGGGATTTCCAGGTTCAAAATAGGCTCCTGCTGTGGGAGGAGGGCAGGAACAAACAGGAGAGAGGGGGAGAAGGGAAGGAGAAATGTAATGAGGACAACAAAATACATGACTCCAGTTTTCATCTTCTTGTCAACATTGTTACAGTTGAGCCAACCGCTTGTAAACAAGGGGAAGTTTCTGTGGTTTACTGACATGACAGCTGTCATGGTGTGACAGATGGAAAGTGGCCAAGTCTATTTAATTTAATTTAACTCCTAATGGATGAAAACATTTCTTCACTCTGATCAAAGTAAAGGAACCGGAGACCTAAACAGTGTTCAAACCTCTTTAGAACTGTATTTCAAATATTGTGTGAATGATATCCAGGACTTCCCACCTGATGCAATGGTCCATACAAGCATTTAAAAAACTCCAGTAAGAAACTGAAACAACCCGTGTGTTTTTTACTCTGTCCTAAAGGGTCATTTGCACAATTTAGCTTGTTACTTTGAGGAAGGGCTCACATATGGGAACGCAGCAGAAGATGCACACATTTCTTTGCCTTTTATACCCAACAGGTCTCCAGTTGACAGATTAGATAATGCATGTCCAAAACTATTGGAGCGACCCTTTAAAGTATGCACGCGCAACAGGTTATATGTGTTAGACAGAAATGTGATTCTGAACAACACAGCTCACTTTTGCACCATTATTTTCACACACACACACACACACACACACACACACACACACACACACACACACACACACACACACACACCTTGTATCATTGTTCCGAATCCTGTTTAAAATAGTCGCTCGGTCTGCTGAAACCCATGATCCTCAGCAGCGGATCATTTGGCAGATATCTACACTGCAGTGAAAGGTTATCTGACAGTGAGAGGGAAAGTTTTCTGAGGCGCTCTGTGGGTACGCTCAGGCTGCACAGGCGGCATAACTGAGCAGCGTCTCAGCCCGCGCTAAGTCACCTGTTACGCCTCGCTGTTCTCGGCTCTCCGGAGGTCCACGCGTAACGCGCCGAGAGAAAACTTTCCCCAGGCCCCCTTCAGCTCCAGGACTCCGAGTTCGCGTTAAATACGTTATATAGTGACATCAGAGCTGAGTAAGCGCGTGACAGCGAACAAGCAGAGAGTTTGTTAAAGATCGGTGTTAGTGTAACTCACCGGCAGCCCCGGGCTCCAGCAGCACAGATATGAGAAAGGCTGATAAAACTCCGCGGATAGTTAGAGAGCAGCGCCGTGCCTTCATGATTCTGTCCCCCTGCCCGAGATTCTCAGTCACATGAACCGCGGAGTATAAGAGAGTCCAGGGAGTTAGCTTTGTGTGTCC
>VVHJ01039025.1:5863-33021 GCA_015107715.1 Tylochromis polylepis | reverse complement strand
TCCAAAATTTCAGGAGTAGTTAGTCATTATAAGAAGTGTTTGTGAACTAAAAATCAGGAATGTGGGATACTGTTTGTCCGTGATTTGGACAGCCCAGCGCGTGCTCCCGACGCAGGGGAAACAAATTCTGTCGGGGATACCTACCTTGGCACCACCGTTGTGCAGGTGAAGCCAAAGGCGAGATATGCTTCATCATATTTTCTAGTCTTTGGCTTGGAAGGAAGTTGGTTTGGAAGCATATTTGGCGATGCTTCATCTTCTGCTTTGCGTTTGTGTGGGAGCCCCATCAAAAATCTGTCCATTATGCTAGCAGCGTCCAAGCATTCTTTTTTTTATTCCAGCCATGTTTCCCAGGTGTTTCCTTTTTGCCCTGTTCCCCTCTTGTATTTAGTATCTGCGTCTTCCTTTGCTAGTTGTCGCGTTCTCCCTCATCCCTCGCTATGTGTTCCACCGGCTTGTCTACCTATTTAGTTTAATGTATATTTCCAGTTTAGTTTTTCTATTCCTAGCCACCAGCAAAGAAGCTGAGCTTTTTGAGTTTGAGTCTTTGCCTCCATGAGTCTGCATTTGGGGTCCTTTCTGCCAGCCGCACACAGCACATTTGACAGAAGAATGCGACCAGAACATGGACCCTGCAGACTGTTCCGCTTCAGAGTTTGATGCCAAGATGGAAAGGTTGGTTAAATTGCTGGACCACCGCGTCTCCCAGTCCAAAAGCTTATGGGCTATGTCTGTGGGACTGAGCACAGTGGAAGCAGTGATTAAAACCAATCCCTGGCTTCTTCAGTTCTCCACAGACACTATTCTGGGCAGCACCGTAGCTGCGTGGAGGGAGCAAGTCAGGGCCAGCGAACTTGTTCTCTCCCTCTCCACCTCTACTTCATCACCACAGCCTGTCGCATTTGATTCCTCCTGTTCGCCGCCTTCTTCAGCTTCTCTGCCAGTTTGCTCTTCCCCTCCGTCATCGAGCGCTTCCCGCTCATGGAGGAAGCGCTTTCAATGGCAGAGTAAGGACAGCGTGTCTGGGTCCAGCGAGCTCACTCCGTTTCAGTCCTTCTCTCTGTTTTTGGGACTCCCACGCTCAGAGCTGCACAAGCTCCCCGCATCCTCGACGCAGCCCGGCCCGCCGGCTCCCTCCTCCTGGAGGAAGTGGCTTTCTCGCCGTCAGCACTTCATGCCTCAGCCTGAGACTGGTTCCCAGCCAGCATCAGCTGAGGCTGGGGCTCCTGTTGTCATCCCCACAGTGAGTACAGAAAACCCTGTCTCTAGCACCCCATCAGCTATTGGGTCTGTATTTTCTTCTTATGGACACACCAGCATAACTAAGTGCTTGGCTTCTGATAAGGAGAACTGAGCTACTCAGACAATAAACAGTGACTCTGGAATAACCGGTGAAAGGCCTGAATACCTGTCTCTTCATTAGTTGAACCATCTAATAACCATGCTTTTCCTGAATTTACCTGTGTTTCCTCTGTTCATCTACAGTTTTGTCATGTTAATGTTAGTTTGAAACAGAAACATTGTGAATCACGTCACTATCAAGTTGATCACTGTAGTCTGAACGCCAGAGATGTTTTAGTGCATGCAGGCCCAGAACCCGTCTCTGACAGATCATGCTTAATTGAGCCTGCATATTTAATGTCTGAGTACACCATGACCTGTCTTACAGATTCAGTATGTGTTATGGATCCAAGCTACATATTTGTCAACAGTTTTGTCAAGGACAGTGATGTTATGAATGTTTTCTGTGTGGCTGAGATTGTTTCTCCAAAGACTGAAACTACTCAGGGATTTATAAACAGTATTCCCAAGGGCAGTTTCACTGAGAACGTTTGCATGGTTAAACCAGCCTTCCCTGAGCTTGGGACTGAAGGGGCAAAGTCTGTTTATGTGGAATCTAAAACTATGTGTTTAGAGACTGAACTGTGTATTTTCCAACCTCCTAAAGATGCATTTTCTGTTCCTCGGATCACCCGTTCACAGACTGTTATATAGCTCAACTGCCTCCTACTGCTCCTGTCACTGCTTCTGAGCTGCTCTCTCCTCCTCCTGTTCCTGGTCCCAGGTCGGCTGAGGCTCCACTTGGTCCTGCACCCATATCTGGTCCTTGGGTGGGGACAGTGGGTGCCCAGCTGTCACCTGTGCTGGTCCCAGTTCACAGGGTGAGAGTAGCTGTGGCCCAGCCTCCTCCTGCACCCGTACCTACTCTTTGGGTGGGAGCGGCTAGTGTCTGGCAGGTGCCTGTCTCTGCTGGAGGCTCAGGCAAGTCCGTCCAGCTACTTCCTTTGCCAGTTAAAGGCTCAGGAGAGTCAACCCTGTGTCAACCACTACTTCAACCACTACTTCTGTGACCTGCTCAACCTCCTGCTCAGCCAGAGGTCTCCGCACCTGCTGGTCCTGCTTCACCTCAGCCAGAGGTTCCCACACCTGTTGGCCCTGCTATGCCACCTGAACTATATTGTTTTGGGACTTTTTTTTTTTCTTTTTTCCCTTTGGATTCATGGCCGGTCCTTGGACTTTTTTCTTTTTTGCTTTTCTTTTAGACTCCTGTGGCCTGATACCAAGTTCTGGTTCTGCTGGGTTTTGTTTTGGATTTTGTTTTTCTGGACTTGTGACCAGCCGCCTGAGCTCTTTGTTTTTGGACTCTGTTTTTGGTTTTGTTTGGTTGCATTCCTAGCTACCAGCAATGAAGCTGAGTTTTTTGAGTTTATCTTTGCCTCTGCGAGTCTGCATTTTGGGTCCTTTCTGCCAGCTGCACACAGCACACTTGACAAAATCACACAAGAAATGGACTAAAAATCATTTGCAACTGGTTTTATGGAGTGATTAAACAGAGGAGGTCAGGAGAAAAGCACAGCGTGAGTGTCTACAATGAAGGTTCTATCATGATTTATTGCTGCATTTCACCCAGTGGCATTGAGTAACATTTCTGATGTCCCTGAATATTTCCATTCTGTGTTCTTCTGTTTGCTCCTTGTATGCTGACTTTCTTTCTCATTTACCTCTCCAGCGGAGGCTGTTCATTGGCACTTGGGTCCACTTTATTTGATTATTTGCAAATATGTCAGTTTTCTTGGGTGGTAATTGTTTTAAAAGGGGATTGGGCTGAAGGGGTTCATTTTTACTGGTGAGGAGCAAAGCAACTAAACTGAAAGATAATATAATCTTTTATGAACTCCCTTGTTACTCTCCTAATTATTTTTATTGTACCCTTTTGTCTACTGTTGCTGTTAATTCATCTTTTGTGTTTTCTTATCTTCGTGGTTTAGATTTGTCGTCCAACACTTCCATTTAGAACTACAATGTATAAATTAATTAGAAAGAAACTGTTTAGCTCACAGTGAAGCTGCATAATGTAGTCCAAAGATTCTCATGTTATACTATAAATGAATGTCATTTGCAGCTTTGTGTTTTACCCTTTATATAACTCCATCACTAGAAGCGTCTGCCTTACTCCATACGCTAACTCCAACAGTGTCCCAACCACATATACATACAGAGCAGGGGCGAGTGACAGGATGTAGCATGTGGCTTTCACCAAGGAGACTGGGATGAAAGTCTTATTATGTTTTTATTATGTTTAGACTTGATTTAATTTCTTATTTCTCAAATTTAAGCAACAGAGCTAATTAGTTTGAGAAAACATCATAATTTCAGTTACAGTGGGCCCTTTTATTGTGTTAGCCACATTAGAAGGTTTTCTGGCATTAAGCCCTGGGGGCAAACTTTTCCAGTGTGCATATGTGAGATTAAAAAAAAATTTAAGTGGAAGAAGCAGTAAACTACATTTGCAATGACAGCTTGTTGCATCTGCCCACAGGCAGCCAAGTTTGAGAGTTCTTGGAGGTTCAGTTTGGTTTGTGTATTTTCTACCCTGGAAACATTTCCTTCTGAAAAGTACCGAAGAGCTTCCCTGGCACTAGCCTAGAGTCACTACCATCTGTGTCACAGTGTAGCTGTGTGACAGCTTCTTTTATCGTTCTTGTTGAAACTTTGTTCAACTAGCTTTATTCCTGTATTTGTGTAATACTTGAGGTTTTAAATGAATCAGCTCTTCCTTCTGTTACATGTTTTTTAATATACTATAATTAGTTTAAAAGTCTGCCTCACCCTCAGCTCTGCTGGGTCATTGCCTGTCGGCTGTTATTAAACGTACAATGAGTACCTGAAATAATTGCTGAAGAGGAGCATTCCTGCATTTCTGAGAAACTGCTCACCTGTGTGAGTCACATACCTCTGCATGTACACACACACAGTAGTACAGCTGTGTTATATGTGTGCTGGCTCATGGGGAGGGTCATGCTGTGAAAATACAGCAGCACTGCTGTCATTATACCCATCTTTACACTGAGTAGACTAATAACTTTGCTTGCAGTCTCAGTCAAGTAGCTCTCACACAGGAAGTTAAAAGCGTGCATGAAAGCGCATTCATTGTGCCACAGCTCATTAACTCTGAAGTTTGGTGGAAAGGAATCTGTCTGACTTATTTATGTTAAAAACAGCACCTGTGCTCCCAGGAGTATGTGTAGGTGGCCCAGAATCTAAAGTAGAAACTAGTGAATCTAATAATGAAGCAGTGGAGGGGATCTTAATGACTTCATTGTATTTCTTAGGTTTGTTAGAGATGTGTGTGTGTGTGTGTGTGTGTGGACGCGCGCATTTGTTCATACATGTGTGTTAGTAGCATGAATTTCAAATACATCTACGATAACAGTTGGTGAATGGGACACATGTGATCTCATCTGGGATGATTTCAAATGAGTACCAGCTGTGAGACTCTTACCAGCATGGCATTTTTACTTTGTATCACATTGACAGAGATTCACTTTTCAAAATGTGTCTGGTACTGTATATTTTCTGCCCAATTTAGCATAATTAGTATGGATAATTGCCGATAGAAACCTTTATAAACACAGATGGAGCCCTGTCAGAGCTCTGTAATCTGTAAAGTTCAGCTGAGGTTCTATGATAAGCCCCTTTGATATGCAGCTTCAACTATAAACTGGCCATTGGCCTTGAAAAGCTTATTTTTTAATATATGTAATAATATGAGAGCAAGAATGCAGACAGGAACAGTTTTAGTTCCTGCAAAATCAAGTTAACAGGTAGAAGGAGAAACTGTAGCAGTACAAAAAGAGAACAACAGCAGTAACAATATATGGTCGAGAACAGAGGTGTGATTTTTGTGACGGTCAGCATGCAACCTATGTACTGATATGCTTGTTTGCAGTCCTCCAAGAACTCAGTGAATATTGGGACATTAATGATGCTGTGCTGATTGGACAGAAAGATGGCTAGAACAGAAAAATGAGTGCAAAGGCATTGACCCCAATGAGGTAAAAATGCCCAGAAGGGACACTAATCAGATGTCCTAACCACCTCGACTGGTTCCTTTTCACAGAAGGGAGCAGTAACTCTTGATCCCTCAGGATGTCTGAGCTTCTCACCCTATCTCTAAGACTGAGCTCCACCACTCTTTGGAGCAAATTCATTTCAGCTCCTTGTATCTGTGATCTTATTTTTTGGGGTCACTACCCAGAGCCCAATAGGCTGGGGTTAATGTATAGCTTGACTGGTGCATGAAAAACTTCACCTTTTCACTCAATTCTCTCTTGATCACAACAGTTCATTATAATGTTTGCGTTACTGTTGATACTGTACTGATATACATTTTCATACTCCACCTTTTCATCGTTCATGAACAGTCATGTTTTATTAACGTGCAAGATGAAATAGCTATTATCTAGGGAAATCAGAAGGTTTTATAAGAAAACTAATCATGTGCATCAAGTGTTCCAAATTATGCTAAAACAACAGCCTAACAATGTTTAGCACATATCTGTGCACATTTCTTTACACCATGTTTTCTTTGTACTATATTAAGCTACAGATGTGACTTTCATTCAGTTTGTTATCAACTAATGTTACCACTTAAAGTTACCCTTTGCAAGAGGATGGATTGACAGCGAGAGCAACTATGGAGACTGTTTCTCATCCCACTGAGAAACACTGACCACGAGTTTAAAATGATGACATCAGGGGCCAGAGAGGCAATAGCTTCAATAGTCTAGACACGTTTTAAGTTTACTATAAAATTAATCCGATAAAATTTACATATAGGTAAAATAAAATGGATTAAAAGTGTTGTTTATAACTAAAAACAGGCTCCACTAACTAGTCAGTGTTGTGTGATGGTTTCATAACCAAATTAGTTATCAGTCAAATATTGTTGGTCGAAAGAAACAACACATGCATTTATTTCTCCATTGCAATAATCTGATCAATAGTTCTTGCTTTTTCTGACTTGACTATTGTTTTACAAGGAGCTAACTTCAACATCATTCTATCCTAATGCAGTTTTTGCTGCACAAGGTTCAGTTGGGCTGGGCTTTTGGGTCTTTAAGTCCAGCCTAATTGAAGTAAAATTAGAGCATGCAAAATGAGACATTATTTCCTGGAGTGAAGTCAGTTTTTGACACAGCTAGCTTAACTAATTAACTGTCAGTTGGCAGGTGTTTGGCTTTACACTTAGAGTGTGACGTACTGTCCAAAAACTTCTGCCAATGCAGCAGTCAAGGGATGTCCTTCAATATGACAAAAGTCAGCATGAAGCATCCCTGCATGTGTCTCATGAAACTTCTTGAGCCCACACTATTTTTTTGTGCTGTAGACCAAAGTAGCAGGAATCCTTTCACTTACCTGAGAGAAGCTTTATATTGTTATAATAGCACAGAAATCATATTGTTCATTTGCAATGAAGTTAATTGATATTTCTGTGTTCATTATCAGTTATTTTCTTGGATCAGTGTCTTTTATGGAGCAGCCTATTGCAATCAAACCATTAGCTGCAAGTTAATCATGTGTGATTGGAACTGGTTCAGAAGCACTTTTCCTTCTGACACACAAATGAATGCAGCACTTTAAAACCATATCTGTGGTAGCTTTTATCTCTGCTGAGTTATCCAGTACTCTTCATATTGGAGGCAAAGCGACAAACACTAAATATTTTAAGAGCTTGTGTCAAAAGTGGCCAGGAAATCGAATGTGAAATTGTTGCTAGTTTCAGACTTGCAATGAAAAAGGTTTATGTGTGAATGAAAACAGGAGATGTATGCATGACAGTAGAAGAATAATGACTGCCTTCAATCCAAACTCTAACAATCTAAAAATTCTCAAAAGCAAAAACCAAATAAACAACCTTTACATGTAACTTTAAAGCTCCATTGCCTCACAGCAAGAAGGTCCTGAGTTTGATTCCACCACCTGGCCGGCAGTCTTTCTATGTGGAGTTTGCATGTTCTCCCTATGTTTGTATGGGTTCTCTCCGGGTACTCTGGCTCCATCCCACAGTCCAAAGACATGCAGTTAGTGGGGATAGGTTAATTGGTGATTCTAAATTGCCCACAGGTGTGAATGGTTGTCTGTCTCTATTTGTTAGCCCTGCGACTGACTGGCAAACTTGTCCAGGTTGTACTGCCTGACCCCCCCGACCCTAACAAGGAAAGTGGAAGAGAATGAATGGATGGAAGCCAAATGCTATTCAGAGATCACAGCACCATTCAGTGCTGACCTGAATGGTGCTTTATCTTGTTTTTAAAAAAAAATCATTGTTGCATTTCTGCATCAACTTTTGTTGAGGTTAATTATTTTTATTAATTTATTGCTCTAGAGATGCTATCGATCTTGGTAGAGTTTAGTTTATCAAATGAGGGCAACTCTAAACAGCATAAAACATTATCTTTTGGAAAGAAAGTTATATTATTGAGTAAAGATTTAGTGGAGGAGGAAACTGTCAGCATAGAGTTGGACCCAAAAGAATGGGGCTGCAAAGTCCCGTGTGCAGCTGTTTTAAGCCACATAAATTTGTTGCCTAAACATAACAAAACAAGCAGTAGTAACAGGGAGTTAAAAGAAAATGTATGCAAATGGTATTTTGCAGTGATCGTTCAGCAGTCATCCACTGCCTTTGCATCCTAAAGTTAAGAATTATGACTAGACAAAAAATGTCAATCAGTTATTAGATTTAATTTTATGACTTTAAACTACAATTAGTCTGCATTGATTATTTTAAAACATTTGCTTTAGTTTTTCACTTTTCTTTTTCATCTAATTGACTTAGGTTCCTAAACCTAACCAGCTAAACCAGTGGTTCCCAAACTTTTTTGCTAGGCCCCCCTTTGTTTTCACAAGAAAATCTCCGTGCCCCCCCCACCCCGCACAAACATATCCTCCAACCACACACACCCATATTTTGTTTTCAAACTCCATTGCAGTTTATTTCACACCTCAAACCTTTTGTAAACAATTAAACAAATAAAAGTAAACTGCAATAAATTACAGGTAGCGATAAAATAAACTGCTACCTCTTTTCAATAACAGAAAAACAAACCATCTTTATGGTGTAATTATTTTACGTGTAGTTGTTTTTTTTGTTTTTTGTTTTGTACTGTGTAATAATATTCAACATTGCTATCAATACATTTTTCAAAAAATGCCTCTCTGTGCAAAATGGGTTTAAAAACATAAACAATTGTGGGATACTGTTTGTCCGTGATTTGGACAGCCCAGCGCGTGCTCCCGACGCAGGGGAAACAAATTCTGTCGGGGATACCTACCTTGGCACCACCGTTGTGCAGGTGAAGCCAAAGGCAGCGGGAGCCCCGTCAAAAACCTGTCCATTATGCTAGCAGTGTCCAAGCATTCTTTTTTTTTTTCTTAATTCATACTGCACCTCCCCTGCAATGTCGCTCCGCCCCCTCCCAGGGGGCGTGCCCCCCACTTTGGGAACAACTGAACTAAACCAACATTACTCAGGGCAGGCCCGATCTCCAGAGTCAGCTTTGTGTTTGGGGCCAGGGCCTCGTGGCCATCCTGTGCAGCTGAGGCCAGCCTCTCTGCCAGTGTGTACTGATGCCAGAGCCCCTCTATTTGCCTTTGCTCTGATCAGCTCAAAGACTTTTTGATTGTTCCTGTATTTCATGTAATGACACCAACTCAGGATAACCCCTGAACCTACAGAGCTTCCAAAGCTAAAGGGAACCCAACACTAGGTGCCCTGCTGAGCAGCCCCAGTCAGTGGAGACTGTGTAACACTGACCACTGAACTGTAGCAGATGCACTGAGTGTGTCTGTGCACCTTCAACTCAACCTCCAGAGTTCACTGAGAATAGCAAATCTTTGTTATTGTCTTATGTGTTTCAAGATGATATCTGAATGTTCATGAAACTGAAGTGAAAAAAAAATCACACAGATTCAAAGGAGAGTGAATATTAGCTGGTGGTTCAACAGTGGTTTACTGCAAAACTGACCAAATCTGGACCTTTATCTGCTGTGTCTGTGGAGAACACCAGTATTGTTATAGTTTCCCACTTTTTGCACAAAAAAGTGCTCTTTGGCACATACAGATTGTTGGAGAAAGTGCAAGCTGCTTATTTACACAGTGCTTACTAATGAGCATGCTAGCGGCTAACTTGCAAGTGTTGACACACCCACAGTGTCAAGGGAGAAGTCATAGAGGTGCGGGTATTTACCACACTGTTTCTCAGCAATTTATTTCTTTTGCACAAAGGAAGATTAAACTGTGAAAACACCAGGATGGTACATTTCATCATTATTATAACTTTTCTTTATTAGAACACTGTACATATAGAAATATTTTATGTGAGAATTTGTTAGACATAATTGTGAGAAAAAGGTCAGATGCGCGGCTTGCACGGCTTTGCTCCAAGAGCGTTTTATTAATAATTGCAGCCCGGTGTTTCATCAGTTGGATCTATTTCCTCCCATTTTCTTCTTCCTGAGGTGCCTGAAGATCTTATTGATCTAAACTTTGGACGGCAATTATCAAAATACTGGGGGAGCACAGCAAAGTAGACATTTTCCCCTTTCCTTGCTATGAACACTTTTGTACTCTTGTAAGTTGCGTTTGCTTTTGTATGTGCACATGACACAGGCACTTGGAGTAGCAGGAAAGCCATATACCAAATAGTTTTCTTGAAAACATTTTTAGTGGCAGTTTTGAATTGATAAGCATACATTTATTTGCATATGTTAAGTTGCTTCACTCAGCGCATCAGTTGGTTTTGTTGTAATTGCCACTTACGATAATGGTATAAGTTAGTAGAGGGAATGTATTTTGTGTATTGCTCCAATTATACTGACCGTCACCATTGCAGTAAATTAATACATTATTATTACAATTTGTGTATAACTGTGAATAAAACTCCAGACATTTGCAAACTTGTGATTAAATAATTGCATAAATAATGAGCGGAAGTAAATGCAGCACCTATCTTGATCCTGTATGCCGTTTTTCACCACTAAAAGTACCAACTAAGTGATGTACATGTGGCCACTGCCTACAGTGAACACCAGCCTCCAGAAGTTATTGAGTTGATAAATTACTTTTTATCACCAGTTTTCAATATGGAGGTAGTAAATTCCCTCTGAGATCTGAGATGATTCTTCAGTGAATATTCTCAAAAAATCCTGCCCCACTTCAAAATTTGTTTGTATGTCTAAAATATAGTTAAAGACATTTATATCTTACATTTTAATAAAGTACAAACACACGCTGCTGAGTAGTCCTGGGCTTCTGGGACCCTGAGACCCTGTTTTCGACTCATACCAGGGTGGCCAGCCTCTAGCAGGGTCAGCTGCCCGTGGCCTCTGGTCCTCTGGGACTCTCACCTTTTGGCTTCCACCCTTCAGTCCTCTTGGGGGCTTTGGATGGTGCGGTTGTGCTGGTTCCATCTCTGTCTGCCTCCAGGCTTCTGGGGGGCATTGCTGCAGCTTCCCACCCTCATTATCAAGTACATTTGTGACAAAGACACAGGCATTCTCACACTGCACACTCACTCATACGCTCTCTCTCTCACAGACACACTATAAGACGATTGCTGATTTTATGTATCTGTGTATCTTCTTATACTTTGTTCTCCAGGTGCTGTATTTATGTTTTAGTTTTTTTTGTCTCTTACAAGTGCAGCTGTTGGCGATACATTGTGCATTTCTATTTGTTTTCCAGCATGTAACTGACAAGAATAATAAATGCTAATTTTTAATTTGATGGCAGGAACAGTTTTCAAAATTTGGAATAGGATCATACTTCACACTGTGTTGCATCACCTCTTATTTCAACATCACTCCAAATATGCGAGAACAGAGGAAACAAATTGCTGTACTTTTGAACATCCAATGATTTCCCACTGATGGTTGATATCAGATTTCAGCTGGAGTTCAGAGCCTTATTTGTTGTTTTGTAATGCACCAATTTTTTTCAGTGTGCCACAGGTCTGGAAAGCACTACACAATGTCATTTGCAACTGTTTTTCTGAAATAAACAATCCAGTATAGAATCCCTTTGTAAAGCTCCCTTAGGGCCTGAAGATTGTAGCCATTCTATACTGCTGATGCAGTGTCTCACAGAGGGCTGAGCCCCCATCAATTTTTTAAGGAGATTTTGCCTAGCACAGGGCAGGCTGTTCTTACTATTATAAACAGCAGTTTAATATCTGGTGTAGTCCTTGCTGATTTTAAGCATGCAGTAGTGCAACCCCTGCTTAAGAAACCCGCCCTGGACTACACTGTATTGGCTAACTGCAGGCCTATCTCCAAGCTACCTTTTCTGTCTAAAATCGTGGAGAAAATGGTATATTCCCAACTGATTGATTTTTTTTCAATGAGAATGGTATCGTAGAGGTCTTCCAATCAGGTTTTAAACCCTCCATAGCACTGAGTCAGCACTCTTAAAAGTTTTTAATGATATCTTCCTTACCTGTGATTCTGGTAATCATGTCGTTCTTGTCCTCCTTGACCTAACAGCTGCTTTTGACACTGTAGACCACAACATGTTACTGTCTCGATTACACCATCTGGCAGGCATTCGTGGTACTGCTTTGAATTGGTTTAGGTCTTATCTGTCTGACAGAACTTTTAGTGTTAACTTTTTAGGGTATGAGTCCTTTTTGCTGCTCTTCAGTTTGGAGTCCCGCAGGGCTCAATTCTTGGGCCTCGGCTTTTTTCATTGTATTTCCAGTCCTTGGGACCCATCCTTAGAAGGCATGGAATATCCTTCCACTGCTATGCCGACGACAGTCAGATTTATCTGCCTCTGAAGCAGAAAGATGCCTTCTCTATTAACCCACTTCTGGCATGTCTAGAAGATATTAAAACTTGGATGTCCCTAAACCTTTTAAGATGTAATTCAAACAAAACAGAGGTGATTGTGTTTGGTCCTACCTTGTGATTCTTCCGCTATTGATTTGGGACACCTGGCAGAGTATTTTAAACCTATTGTTACTAACTTGAGTTTTAAGATGGACAGTGATTTTAAATTGGACACTCAAATTAGGGCTAATGTCAAGTCCAGTTTTTATCATTTAAGGCGCTTGGCAAAGGTAACACCTATTTTATCCAGGCCGCATTTTGAAACAGTAATCCATGCTTTTATTTCATCTCGTTTGGATTACTGTAATACTCTGTATTTTGAAGCCAGTGTCTTCTCTCTCGTCTGCAGCTGGTTCAAAATGCCGCTGCACAACTTTTAACCAGAACTCGCAAAAGAGAGCACATAACTCCCATCCTGGCGTCACTCCTTTGACTGCTTGTATATCTTAGAGTTCATTTTAAAAGTCGAATGTTTGTTTTTAAATGCTTAAACGGTCTTACCCCACTTTACCTCTCTGAGCTTCTTCATCCTTACTCACCCCCCAGGTTTCTCAGGTCAGCTGACCAGCTGCTCCTGGAGGTACCCAGGTCCAAGAGGAAGCTCAGAGGGGACAGGGCCTTCTCTGTCGCTGCTCCTAACCTCTGCACATTAGAGAGGCCCCTTCATTGTCCATTTTTAAAACGCGTCTTAAAACCCATTTTTATTCCTTGGCGGATGACACAGTTTGACCCTGATTTTACTGCTTTATTTAATCTAATGTGCTAATTTTATTGTTTTAATTTAATTTTTATTATTATTATTATTTATTTTTTTATGTATCTTTTTTTTGTCATGTCAAGTGTACAGCACTTTGTTTTCAGCTGAAAGTGCTATATAAATAAATTGCTTGCTTGCTCTCCATCTTCATTTCTGAAAGACATTCTGGGATGCTCTTTTTATGCACAGGCTTGTTACTAATTGACCAAATTGGTTATAAATCTTCCAACAGCTATTTTGTTCAACATTACTAAGCTCTTACACATTTGTTGCCAGTGTCCAAACATATGTGAAAAATCTATAATTCATAAAGTTCAAAATGCTAGCCATTCACATAAGAAAAAAACCGAAATAAAAGGAAAGCCTCTATGTAAAATTTGTTGAACACTAGTGCCAGTGAGTCTGTTTCTTTCTTGGCACACAGAGTGACTGAAAGCTTTCATCCTTTGCTGAGTAGCACATCCTGTGGACAGAGGAGAACTGATCCAAATATCACTTTAGTGATTGGAATAAGTTTTAGTGAGTTTGTGAAACATTATGTTCAGCATCAAACCTGTTGTTTGTACTGACGGTTTCTGAGAATCTCCTTCACCAGCTTACCGTTTCTTCCTGATCATCAACTTCCAAACAGCAAGCAACACAATGCACCTTGCCACACTGCAAAACTGGTAAAGTTCTTCCATGAAGCTGAGAACATTGAAATAATGAAAGTATTATCCCAGAGAACCCAACTGGGAATCCCTTTTCATAAAACATTTTCATAAAGCAAACAAACAAACATCCACCATAGTGATGACTGTTCAGTTTTGATTGGTGTGTTTCTCTGGAATAGCTTTTGCTTTATTATTTGGAATGAAATCCTAGTAGAACAGTTCTCTATTCAGACCTGATCTATGATCTATGAACTATGAGAGATGAAGGCAATAAATCAACCTTATCTGGTTGGGCACAGACTGAGAGATTAATGCCATACTGTACATCCTACTGCCTGTAATCCGTCACTCATCTTGATCAATACAAAAACTGTGACTGAACTTTGCCAAAGGAAAAAAAGACAGAGGTCAAATGTACAGAAGCATAAAACAGCTTAACAATCAAACAAAAAGCCTGTTTAAATTGGCTTTCTGTAACTACTTTCTGCAGAACGTTCACTTAACATGTCCAGATGCGTGCTGTTCTTTCTAGCCTCATCCCATTTTCTTAAGAGGCTTGGCATTTTTCCAGGCCACTTTGTAAATGAGGATGCAATAGTAATGACCTGTAAAATAAAACTTAGACTGACTCACTGCACACTGTGAAAGTGCCGCCCAGCCCCATTTGAACTTCTGTGGATATCACTTTAATGTAGATGTTTTGGGCATTGAGTGGCAATCAATGGCGAGGTTTTAAACAGGAAATGACAAACGTTACCTTTAAAGTTGAGAAGTGAAGCAACAAAGCATAACAATATATTGACTTTTATTATTAAATTATACATCTATACAATAGATTCTTAATAAAACCGCAGCTATACAAATCATTAAGAAGTGACCACATGATATTACCCATTGCAGTAAAACTTAAACTCTCTGAGAGGTATGTATTCATTCACAAATATGGGAATCATATCTTCAGGCATATTTGGAGGACATGCACAGAGAGGGTACACGGGCTCAAGAGCTCATCTAACCATACCACCGTCCTTTATCACTTTCAGTCATGGAATCTATAGCTGTTGTAGTGGTGGAGCTCCAGTCTTTGTATTCATCAATGCATTGGTCGAAACATTTTTATGTAAGGGAAATCTCACTGCTTTCTATTTTTTTTAAACATTTTATTCTGACATTTAGAATCTCAAGAGAATGAACTATGATGACTCCAACACTTTAGTTCATGACAAGATGCTAAATAAATTACCGTGTTTCTGTCAGCTTTTCTTTGGACTTAACCTTTATGTTTAGCCTGTTAAGTTCAAGCCATAACTGATGGTGACAAAGACAGGTATGCAAGCCAGAGAGCAGCTGAAACCAGTGGATAATGAGATCAACATGATAATGCTGAACTGGGCCCAAAAAGCTGCTTTTTTAATTTAGATAACATGATCTGTTTTCTCTGGCATCACCTTCATGCCCACTAGAAGCAAGGATCTAAAAAAGCAAAGTAGTCTCTGTTTTCATCCATCCTTTAATTTTCCTTTTTCATATTTCCATTTGAGACACATAAACAGTACCACTTCACTCATGGTAAATCTGAAAATAAATAAATTCCATCCTGTATGATATTGGCCATCTTCGTTTATGCAAAAAGCTCTAAGCACTGCTGGTTAGTGCTCTAAAATACAAGCCAGATTAAACTTTTGTACTTGTACTATGGGTTTGGTACTCCACAAGTAAATGCTGCTATGAAAAAATTCCCAGAAATTTCTGAGCATGACACTCTGAAAAATGCAGGCGTTCTCCTCCATGGGACAAAACCTCGCAAACTTGCTGCTGTGGTTTTGCTGTTAATGTCTTCCCAAAACGTCTTGTATGAAGCAAACTGCTGTCTGTATATTAAAGAACACAAGCTCTCAGGATTGGACCGCACAGGAAGATAGGGCTGTAACTGCTGCTTCTGGCTACCTGTGGTGTTTCACATAGGGCTTGATAATTATACCCTTTAGTCTTGGCATAAATAACTGCTCTGTATTTATTTAAATAATACATTTCTCTCAGTTATTTTCTTATTTCTGCTACTTTTAAGACACAATATACACCTTTTTTACATATTGCATCTTCTTCATTATGAACAAAAACACCTGCAACACTCAGTGTTGAGAGTTACTGAGTCGGGCCTCATTTATCAGCTGTTGATATACACATTTTTCTGCGTGCAGTAGTTTTTTTATTATAGAATACTAATATATTTTCAATAACAGAATGCTAATTAATATTAACGCGGCGCTTGAGTTTTTAAATTTTATTGTTGTCACATGAAAGTACCAACATCAGATAAAGATCCCAAATTCCACTGAGTCAAGCATTCATTTATCCACATCACATATGTCTCCGTGTCACGGTTACACTGCGCTCACTGTCTGTTACCTCTACATCACATACTTCATTTCACTCTGGCTTTTTTATTTTGTTTTTCTCTTTCCGTCGTCGCCTATTGTTTGATTTTCATTGAGCTCTATCGTAGCCTTGCACTGTGGTCATGGTAAGCTAAAATTTGAGGAGGCGTTTATAGGGGCTCTGAAACAGGCTCAGAAAAGTAAAGCAAAGGGAGATGTGTGTTAAATCTTCATTCTTTCCAATGGCCAACAGGGGGCTGGTCCTTGGGGTGGAAAGGAGCCTGGTTGTAAAGAAGTCGGCAAGAAACTAGAAGACTGAAATTGATATTGGAGTCAAAACGGAGAATAAAACAGGGTATGGTTTACAATGTGATTGATTGCTAGGCTATCAGTGTTCAGCATGAGGCTATACAAAAGGATGTCATGGTGGCTACATCCATCTTTTATATACGTGACATGTTTGTGCTGAGAGTGTGTGTGAGAAGTAGGACAACTGTGGCTGTAAGCACAGCAGCCTCACTCACATGCTGTTCAAACTTTTGTTTGTGAGAGACAACCAGTAGAAAGAAAAGCAGGTTAAAGGATGGGGACGTAAGCTCAGGCAGCTTGTCTGAGACAGAGAGGAACTGAGGAGCTCTCCGATATAACATACATTTTTAAAAAAATCTGTGAATGATTAAAAGATAATAGTCTAAGAATACAAATAGAGATTATTATGGTCACTTTTTTCATCCAGAGACCCCAAAATATGTTGCCTGGTCCAGTGTTAAAGGGTAATAGGTGTCCATGTGTGGGGTGTGTGTCAGTTAAAGTTTGATACTTTAATTGTCTGAGTGGTAGAAGTCCTGTCATCAGTGGGAGTAAGAGATTCAAACTGCACATGTAATGTAATAACGCAGAGAGGGAAATTGTACCAAAACAAAGCATACGCCTTTCTGTAGACCCCCGTCTACTGTAAATGTATGTATATGGGGACTTTAAGTGATGTGCTGGGATTGTGGGCGAGGGTAACTTCATGATCTGTTGAACATTGTGCTGTGCTATGATAAAGACAGTGTGTGGGCACACTATCAGTTATTTTTATCATCATCATTACTGTTATTATTTTTAATTTTTTAAACAAAGGTTTTCTTTATGTAGACTTTGATAAATGAGGCCCTCGCTGTACATCCTGCTAACAAAAATGCAAATTTTCTAAATTTACTGGACTTTTCCATCTGTCAGTTTCCATGCTGCTATAAACAGTGTAGTGGTAAACAGCCTGGTAAAAGAAATGTTACCAGTGGTCACCCATCACTAACGGTCAAGCTCTAGAGATTATGAAATTCTGTGAAATTCCAATTTTCTTTTGTTTTATGCAGTGTGGCTCGGAATGACAATAAGCTCTTTTCTACGAAAATGTGCCTGTCTTTGTGAGGGTCACATGAATAACTTTTAAAATGTTCAAATGAAAACAAATATGCAAATTAGGCACTCATACAGTGTAGGCAGTATTGTCCCCTTTTCTTCTGCAACATTCACCCCCAGTGGAAAAACAAATAGAGCAGCGAATGGATGCATATCTTACAGGCCTTGCCTACATTTCCTGACTAACAAATACAATTTAGTGAGTCCCACTGAAATGTGGAAATATTGTTGTGCACATTCAGGACAGTCAGCAGCTTCTCTGCTTGCTGCACTCGTCCACGCCCCCCTTTTCACCCCTTCAGAACAATCAACTTTTGCTTTACACAGTTTGCAATGACGGAAACCACAGCAGCTTGATTCTGACAATTTCACCAACATCAAATACACTAAGAGCTGCAAAGATTCAGCCACTTGCTTTTACAGGAGCATTTAGGAGAGTGGATTGGAGTCTGCTGACTTTTGCAGTGTCCCTGGGGAACTTCCAGGGCAGAGATATGCAGTGTTGTAAGAAATCCTGCGGCAGCACGTCCACCTGTTAGTCCTTTAGAAGAAAGAGGTAAGTTTGTGACATAGGCTGCACACTGCAGTCAGATGTAGTATTCCTTCACGCTGTCTCTGACTGGGTTGTGGAGGTGCAGCTCAGTCCTGTAGTCTGTGTACATGCTGTGTCTATGTTCCTCTTTGATGCTGCTGCTGCTCCTCTGGGCCCGCCGCTGCTGGTAGACCAGGCGGATTACCACAGCCAGTGCACACACGGTTATGAAGACCACTGCAGTGACCACACCTGGAAACAATACAGGGGAGGGACATTAGATGATGACGAGGTCGGTGGTCAGAGATTTACATTTTTTTTTTTTCCAAAAGACAGGAGCAGCAATTTAGCAGTATTCATGTTTACTCCTGCAGACATGTGGACAGAGATCAATGCATCAGTGTCAACATGTGCTTAAAGGAAGTACTGTCAATGTGACAACACTGCCCGACCACCATAACTGGCAGCCACTTAACCACTTTAAAGTGTGGTTTACTACACTGGAAATTCATATGTAGTGCTTACCAGTTTTGTTTCTGTCTAAGATAATTAGAAAGAAAATAAAGAGTAGCATTTCATGCCTTAATTTTTTTATTCTACAGAACAGCCAACCACAAAAAGAGTGTGCTTGTTTAACCCTCTAAAGCCTAACCTGTTGCTGGCATCAGACAGGTGTTTAGCAACGTTTTTTTTTAAACATCTCTAACTCCCCTAACTCCTGAACCTTGTGCTCAGCTGGATGAATTCCAGTACTTCCTGAAAGCAGTGACTCTGCGCTTTTCAGTAATATAAGAGGTCATTACGGTAATCCCAGGAACTGTGGTTGGTTAAGAGTGAGTAAGTGTGATGCATCTCTACAGAAAACAGATATTTTATTGGGCATTTTGTTCCTTTTACTGTGTTTTTGTTTTTGCTGTGTTATTTTCTGCGTTATCTGCCAAAATTTGGATGTGCTACCTTGGCTGGGATTTCTGTAATGACCCCAGTATCACTGACAAGCACAGAGTTGTTGCGTTTGGGAACTGTTTGCGCTAATGGTTCAAGAGTTCTGGTAGTTTGACCTAAAAGTTTGACCCTCCCTTTAATTTGAGTGAGCATTGTCACCTCACAGCAAGAAAGTTCAGGGTGTGAACCACCTGTTCTCCCTGAAGGGCTTCAGTGTAGAGTATACCTGCGTGGGTTTTCACTACATAATCCAGTTTCTGGTCTACAGTCATATTTCACGTGACTATACCTGATAACTGAATACTCCAATATCACATCCAAAAACATTTACCTCTGCCCCAGAAAAACCAATAAGCTGGCATCATATGAAGTATCCAATAGCTGCTTGTGTGATCTGAACTCTGACAAATGATCACTCAGCCCTGAATGTCATGGTAATTTTGAACTTTTAATGATTCCTTTGAACAGTTCCTTTCAAGGATGGTATAACCGAACAGCATTAATATTTAATGACTTTAGAAAACAACTATTGAGAGCACAAGTTTGAATTTATTTTGGCTTTTCTCTACACACAGGGTCAGAAGGATACATAGACGGTCAAATATATACATACACTCAAATATTTTAATAAGTGATGCTGAAGCTTCTACTGTCTTAACACAAGGCCAAGGTCTAATAACTTGTTAGTGATCTCGACCGACTATTGTACAACAGGTAGTTTATTTATGCCAGCATAAAAAGGATTTGTTTGACAGCATTCATTGGACTGATCCCAATGGTGACTCAGCGAATATATGAGGAGAAAGGCTATTTCTTCAGATTCTTTCTGTTTCTTTTCACAACGTCAGTTTCCAACATCATTAGTTAAAATAATTGTACACAAGTACAACTTATTTGGATGTGTCTGGAAGAAGACACAAACTGGTTAGAATATTCATGAACAACCAAGGAACCACCAAGGCTCAAGCCTGCCAAGGACTACAAACTGCTGGAACAGCATCACTGTCCACTGTGAAGTGAGTTTTACATTGCTATGGACTAAGAGGGTGCTGACAACGAAAGAAGCCTGTTCCAAAATCAGCAACTTCAAAAAAGGCAAACCTATGGACCCAAAAACAGTTCAAAGAAATCATTAAAAGCCTCAAATTACCATGACATTCACAGCCAGGATGAGTGTATGGAAACTTCTGACCAAAGTTGTTTATGTGTACAATTATCTGTTTATTTCTCAGCAAGTTTAAGCAAAAATGATCCAGACAAATTTTATAAACGATGGTGAAGAAGCGGTCTAAATTACTTTCCCTAAAACTGGAAAACAGGGGACTGGCTTTAGGTGAGTCCATCTGGTTTAACAATGAATTCATTATGAAGATATCTGAAAAGCAGTCACTTTTGCACACATTTTGTAAATGAAATTTTGAACGAATGAATTTTTACTCAAAATAAGTAGCCAGATGCTTAATTCTGTTTTTCTCAACGCCTTTGTGCCTTTGAAATGAGAATAAAATTAGACTGCAGTCCTCCTGTGGCAAACTAAATTGATTAGACATGATTTACAAAGACAATTAAAGAAAACAGGATGCATCACAATTTAATCTGCAGCCACAACAAAAAGATTATTTCAAATTTGTCAGAAGTAAAAAAGAGGTAAACTAAACTAAAAATGAACATTTAAAAGTTGAATAAAAATACATGGTCTTAAAAAACAAATTAAAACTATAGTATCTTTTATTGATTGGAATTGACTTTACCTTGTAATTTACCTTGATATAGTCCTTTGATTGTGATCATGTGACTTTTATTGGGAAACATACTTCTTTGTTTTCTTGTCTAGAGCTAGATGCAAAGACTAAAATGCAGTCATGTCTCTGTGGTAAATATGAGGGCTCAGTAAAGCCTGGAGTCCCCGTTGGTTGCCTGGAAACTGGTCTGAGCCAGGAAACACCCCAACCCCCACCAACCCCATCAAAAAAGGGAAATTGCTTTTTTTCACACTTTGTTGGTTGTAATTGAACAAATCAGATAAAATAGGTTAATTAACAAAGTTTAAACATGTTTCCAAGCTGCCCATCCATCCATTCTCTACTGCTTATCCTTCGCAGGGTCACGGGAGCCTATCCCAGCTATCTTAGGGCGAGAGGCAGGGTACACCCTGGACAGGTTGCCAGTCTGTCGCAGGGCTAACACATGCAGACAGACAACCATTCATGATCCTGCTAATTACTTAAAGATAATCATAGTTACAGGGCCTTCAGTCGGGTTTCTAAGTGATATCTAATATATCAACATATATAGAGAGATTTTAAATGCAAAGCAGAAATTTCTTGTTCAGAAAGCACATATTACAGCATCAAGTTTAATTTCAAATAAAAAGGTTTAAGACACAATCATGACAATAAGCTCGAGCTGGGGCTGCGTTATCAAGAGATAAGGAAAAGGCATTAAGACGGAGCCAAATGGAGAGAATGACAAATGACAAACAGCTGGGACTCATTTTCAATTAACCAAGGAAAAAACAACAGCACAAAACAGACCTGCTATTACAGCCAAATCCTTCTGGGTGCTGCTGGCATGCTGCTCTTTATCTTTATCTGCATTTACAGCCTGATCTGAAGAACAGAAATGACAAAGAGAAACAATCATCATTTTAATACAAAAGACTTACATATGATGTGAACTTCTCTTTAGTGACTAGTTGTCATCTTTTCTGGTAAAATGAGGTGTTTTCCATTACATAATGATTATATTTGGTTCATTTGAGGTTCCCTTCCCTTTGATTTCTCATGAGAGGCACAGGAAAGATTAGTCTATTAAAATTTCTCTGCTTCTGAATATTATTTTAAACAAGCTAAAGAGGTATAAACCAAAGGTTTATACCTCTTTAGCTTGTTGTACCACTGTAACATTTGCCAGCTTTTTTTGTAACACATCCAGTCCAGTGAAGAAGAAAAAAGACAGACGATACCTGTTCTCTCTCTTTAACTTGTGCACTTCTGTTTGCCCTTTTTGGTTTTTTGTTGGAGAAACTAGTGGACGTTAGGCAAATGAAGAACTTTTTAAAATGTGGATCTGGATAATCTTCTTTAAAATCGATCACTGTGAAAGATGCACAAAGGAATGCTAGCAAAAAGCCAGCTCAGTCTCAATATCATCATAGGAAACCAGTCCTACTTTACTGGTCTTAAAGTTGTTTTTTTAACCACTTCTGACACTTTTAACAAACCTTACATAGAGCTCTGGCTTGTGTACATAAGACCAAATCCAATGCTAATGCTAACCTCATTGTCAATAAAATAAACCAGATTGTTATGGAAACATCATCATAACAGCCACAATTCAAAATTAAACCAATACAGTAATTCTTTAACTCTGACCCTCTGAGGAGTATATAAAGTGGATGTTTTCTTGCATCCAGTGTCAGAAGATTTGGAGTGTTGTGCTTGTGTCTGAGAAACGCTGAGAGAAGAAGCAGTTTCACTGAAATTATGAGGGATGTGATTTAGTTGTTGCAGTTCCTCATTCTTTGCTTCAGAGCATGATGGAGGTATTAGGATGAACATGTATTGTCACAGTATCGCGCTGCACAATGATTTAATTGTTATTTGTAGGCTATGCATGGGACTGTAAAAGGCTACGGATGGGAATAAACTGCCCACAAAAAGTGACATACTGGCGGTGAAGAACACTAGGGCATCAGCTACTCAAGTTATAAATTGGTTTGCATGTCACTGAGAGAAATTAGTATTTGATCCCCAAGCAAAACATGACTTAGTACGTGGTAGAGAAACACTTGTTGGAAAGCACAATGGTAAGACATTTCTTTGACACATCTTAGGATGGATCGGGGCCTCTGGGGAGGGTGTTCTTTGGGTGAGACTCAGCAGAGCTTAATTTTGGTTTCATCTGACCACAATACTTTTTTTTCCAAGCCTTCTCTGAACCATTTAGATGTTCACTGGCAAACTTAAGCCAGACCTGTGCCTTCTTGAGCAAGGGGATTTTGTGGGGGCTGCAATATTTCCATCCATTATGGTGTAGTGCGTTGCCAGCTGGTCCCAGCTGGCTTTAGGTCATTATTTTTGTGTGGTTTTGGGCTGATTCACTTCGTTTCTCATGTTCAGCCTCAGCCCACGAGACAAGATTTTGCACTGAGCTCCAGACCAAGGGCAATAGATGGTCCTTTTATTTTCCTTCCATTTCTGAATAATTGCACTAAGTGAGTAAACAGCAGGGGATCAAATAATGTTGTCCCCCACCGTATTATATATACAGCACTGTATATATACACTGATGATAGTTTCATTTATTAAGGGAAAACGCTCAAATCACTTTAGTTCAATTTTATTTATATAGCAACAAATCACAACAACAATCTCCTCAGGGCGCTTTATTTTGTAAGGTAAAGACCTGGCATTAATACAGAGAAAGAATCAGCTTGTCTGTTTGTGTGTCTACGTGCAGATAAATAGATTAGATTTACACCTGCTCAAACTATCACAATCTAAAGCCATTCACAAAGACTTTTTTCTATGACCAACTTTGAGCATTAGCGTCATGGATGTGTGTTTTACCTTGCAGAGTATGCGACTCAGCTAGTGCTCCACAATTTGATTGGACCAGCGGACCACGGATGGTGATTAATGAGCTTCCGCGATTCGTCAGCGCTACCTTTAGTGGTGCGACATGATTAAACTGGACTGAGGAAAGGCAGCCGATGAAACCTTTAGAAGCTCCTCGTATCACTTCCTCATCAAAATTCTCCATTCCTACAAAGATACAGTTGAGAAGTGACAAAAGCTTCTCACTCAGCTTCTTTTGGTTAAAACCAAATTAGAATGATTGATTACAACTGCACAATGACTTACTGGTGACTTTGCCTAACGTCAGGGATCTTATGAGGATCAGCTCTGCATCAGATGACAGTGTGTACTTTCTGTGGATGTCCTGGTTGATCTGGTTGGGTAGAAAGAAATCAGATAACAAGGTGATTACAAGAAATCCAAACCAAGGTAACAGCTGCTGCAAATGTAGCTCAGTGCAAGAGCGATATCTGTGTTCACTGCAGCTTCACATGAAACCACCTCTCCCTACAGTTAGCTCTGAAGTGAATTTGACCTTGTACCTCTGTCTCATCATGCTGACTCACATTAATCACTTAACATGGTGAAGTGCAATAAAAGTGTAGGATTTCAGTTTTCTATTGCATAAAAAAATGCCTACAGAAGCACATACCCTTGATAAACTGATGTGAACACCTTTTCTCTTGAGATGAAGATGTTGAATAGCTGGTGGACAGTTCAACCCTACTGTCTTGTTCAAGAACATTTGGGTTTCCGTGATTTCACTCAAATAGCTACAGTGCTGTAAAGTATTTGCCCACTTCCCGATTTCTTAATTTTCTTTTGCATGTTTGTCATACTTACATGTTTCTGATCATCAAATAACTTTTAATATTAGACTAAGATAATCTAAGTAAATACACAACACAGTTAAATGATGATTTCATTTATTAGGTGAAGAAAGCTATCCACACCTACCTGGGCCTATGTGAAAAAGTAAAACATGACGTAACTGATTCCCTAAGTAATGTCATGAATGATCACATTACTTAGGGAATGAATTAAGTATTTTGGTTTCATGTGACCACAACACTTAATTAATACAATTAACCACATTTTCACATTTCTGGAAAGCTGAGTTCAACTTCATTTGTCCAGGCCTGACAACTGCCAGACCTGATGAATAAAAAAAATCACGTAATTACAACTTGTCTGACAAAGTAAAGTAGGCTAACGGATCTCGAAAAGAAACTCAAGAACAGATGAGTAACAAAGTCACTGACGCCTGATTTAACTGTATGAAAAGACTATAAATGCTTTACGAATCCAGCAATCCACAGTGACAGCCAGATTATTATCCATAAATGGAGGAACAGGCTTTACTGCCTGAAGAGAGGCCAGCCTACCAAAATTACTCCAAAAGTGCATTGATGACTCATTCAGGAAGTCATAAAAGAATCCAGAACAACATCGAAAGAACTGCAGGCCTCACTTGCCTCAGTTAAGATAAGTGTTGATCCAGCAATAAGAAAAAGAGCACTTTACCTAATTTTTTCCAGAAACCTCATTATTTATTTATTATTGATCATCATTGCATATTTTGAGAAGTATTTTGTTCATCTATCTTTGTTCATCTTGAAGAAGTTATCAGTTAAAGTCTTCCACCTGTTTATTTGATCCCATCCATACCCAGCTGCTCAAATCTGTGTTTTACTGTTTATGAATCACTTAGTTATTATTATCAGTAGCTCTTTACGGACTAGCATTTTCCCGGTTTCTCTCAAATGTGTTGCAATCGCACTCAACAAAAATAACTTAACAACTTCTCCATTGGTAATTAATTATTATAGGCCTATTCTTCCTCAGCAAAGTATTTGGAAAAAAATAATCAGTACAAGTACCAATCAGGTTTCAGAACCAATCAGAACACAGAAACAGTTTTTACCAAAGTCATCAATGACCTGAACAATGGTTCACAGAAAGTTTCAGTCTTAGTTTTGCTCAGTCTCAACGCTGCTCTTGACACTGTTGATCGTGACATCTTATTTCAATGACTTGATGGCTCCCAAAAGTTGATTCTGTTCATCTGGACGTAGCGTTTTCAGTGTTTCATCACTCATCCAAGTGACATCTTCAGTCTCAGCTGACTGCAGGCTTCCCCAGCCTGCACAATGACTGAAACTAGCATCACTGATGAACAATGGGCTGTGAAGTCAGTTTCTTGATCATTAATATGCAAATTGTCATGACCATTGATCAACAACCACTGATCAAAGACCATTGATCAATGGCCACAAGTACCATTCACAGAGAGTTGGGGTTGCAGCCATTCCCCAGACAAGGGTAGGTGCATGGTTTTGCTAAACCAGAAAAACTATCAGGAGAAAATTTCATCACTGCTCAGTGACAAAAATACTTATGAGCCCCTGAAACGAGACCCAGGAAATGGTTACAGGAAGAGGGTGATAGATTGTCTGAAGCAGTTAGGACAAGACAGTACTATTGACCAGACCTGAGACCACAGGCTTTACCCAGGGGAATCTACACCAAGTTTGCATGGTTTACTGAAGATACATAAACAGGGTGTACCTTTAAGACCAATCGTCTGTATGATTAACTCGGTCACCTATAACATCTCCAAGTTTCTGGCTTCAATCCTCAACTCGTTGGTAGGCAGCTCTGAACACCCACATCCATTACACCTTGGATTTTGTTGAAAAGATGAGAGATGTCATTATGGAGGCAGATGAAACAACATGATGTTACATCTCTCTTCACTTGTGTTCCAGTCACTGAAGCAGTGGAGGTAGTAGTTCAGAAGAGATTACAGGATGACCCCAACCTCAGCAACAGGACCACCCTCAGCACCGACCAAGTGTGTTTGCTCTTGGAACTGTGTCTTAATTCCACCTATTTCACATACAAGGGTCAGTACTACAGGCAGAAACATGGGTGTGCCATGGGTTCCCCAGTTTCACCCATTGTGGCCAATTTGTACATGGGAGAAGTGGAAAAGAGGGCTTTGTTATCCTACCCTGGAACACCACCAAGTCACTGGTTCAGGTATGTGGATAACACCTGGGCGAAAATCAAATCTCAGGACGAACCACAATTTACTGATTACATTAACTCGGTGGACCAACAACAAGTCAAGTTCACCAGGGAGGATATGAAAAGTGGCAGGTTAGCCTTCTTGGACTGTGAGATGTCCATCATAAACCAGCTCAAACGAATGAGTATTTAAGCATCCACTGGAGCACAAACTGGGTGTCATCACACTACAACACAGAGCTGAGAAGGCACCTGAAGAAAGCTCCAGGCGATCCAGGAGAGAAGAAGGACAACTTCTGCCTAAGCGAAAACCCTTATTGATCCCGTATGTGTCAGGAATATTGGAACAGTTGAGACGCATTTTTTCTAAACACCGCGTCTCCGTGGCTTTCAAACCCCAAAACACGCTGTGCCAAAAAGTGGTCCACCCCAAGGAACGGGTCCCCGGCATAAACAGAGTAATATAATGTACGCTGTTAAGTGCCAGGAGGATTGCCAGGATTTATACATCGGGGAAACCAAACAACCTCTGGCTATGAGGATGGCACAACACAGAAGAGCTACCTCGTCAGGCCAGGACTCCGCAGTCTATTTACACCTACAGGCCAGTGGACACTCTTTCAATGATGAGGACGTACACATCCTGGACAGGGAGGAACGCTGGTTTGAGCGGGGAGTCAAGGAGGCCATTACGTGAAAAGGGAAAGA
>VVHJ01039023.1:0-10697 GCA_015107715.1 Tylochromis polylepis | reverse complement strand
TTTCTGTTCTGTTGTAGTATTTATGCTAAATTGTAATATTTCTGCTTTGTTGTAGTACTCCTGCTAAGTTATAGTTTTTTTGTTAAATTATAGTATTTCTGCTAAATAGTAGTATTTCTAACCTTGTTGTAGTACTCCTGCTAAGTTACAGTATTTTTGCTATGTTGTAGTACTCCTGCTAAGTTATAGTATTTCTACAATGGTGTAGTATTTCTGCTAAGTTATTATATTGTCGCTATTTAGTTATGCTTCTGCAAAGTTATTACAATTTCAACAACTTTTCAAATATTGACTTCAGCTTCTACAGCTTCTTCAGCTATTTTCAGCACACAGGTTAAGCCGTAAAGCATCCACACAGCATTTTCGCAGGAAATGCAAATTTTTCTAGTCAATATAACTAATGTTTGCAGGCTACGCGTTCCACATCATGTCACCACTATGCTATAGGTCCAGACTTCACTCCTTCCGCCCTTTTATGCTTATATAATATAGGCCCTAGGTCCGTGTTTGTGCAAACAATCCCTGGGAGCTAACTTTTAGGCTTCTCCATTTTATTTTTTTAATATGATTTTACTGTCCTTCATGCACATATAGGCAAAATTGTGGTTAAATTCCTTTCTATGAGCTCTGATCTAAATCTGACTGTAACATGAAACATGCAGTCTGGAGAAAGCACCTTTTAAACCTGAAACAGCTAGCAGTTTCATGACGAGTGGGCCAGAATATCTGACGACATGTGCCGAAGTCTCTCTGCGTTGCAGAAATCTGAAATGGCTTGATTGCCTCAAAAGGTTGTACAACAAAAATGTTAGGTTAAGGGTACCATCATTTTAATTCTATTCAACCACAATTCAAAAGCAATGTCTCATTTTCATTAGCTAACTTTTAGCAGATTTTTTTTCAAGTTATTTCAGTGACCACTGTGGATTTTTCTTTCTTTAACATAAGAGTACCAATACAAGTATGAGGTAAGCTCAGCAGGATGGGTAGTGTTGGCCTCAGCTGTCCAAAATGTGCATGTTTCCCAACAAAATCAAAAGTTAAAATCTTTTTTTTAAGTCAGTGGAAATGTAACATAAAAATTCTGAGTACCATTTAGAACTTGTCAGCAGTTAGGCTCCCAATAGCAGTCCTCCAAAAAAAAAAAAAACATACTTGCTGTGCAACCCTGTGATCTGAAGAATACGTGAGCTGAGTTTTAAAAATAAACCCATAAAGAAATGAAAAGTACTAATTCAGCGCCAACCTGTTACACACTACAGTTTACACAAAGCAAAAGTGATTTTTTTTCTTTTCTTTTTCGTGGAAGGAAAAATCAGTACACGTCAACAAGCCCTCAGAGACTTTACTTTGTCAACTGTGATCACTTTGCCCAGGGAAATATTCAAAAACTAAACATACCCACAAAGAGATAATGATTTCTTTGATGTTTAAAGCAGTGTGTACAGAGGATCATTTAGGAAACAGTCAGTGTGCTTAAACTGTGGACACCTGATCATCTCTAATCAAGACTGCATATAAGACATTGATAATGTCATAGGACATGTACTGTGGGTTGTGTGAAATTGCCACCAGGCTCTAGTAACATCATCAGTGACACACTAACACTACTAACTACCTAAACTGTTTTAACCAGAGGTGGCAATAAAACCAAAAAGAAAGGACCTGAAATGAAAAAGGAGGCAGGGCGAGGATCACCCCTGAAATCCTCCAAAGTAGGCACTGTGTAGTGGAACAACAGACACAGTGGAGTCAGGATGATGGATGAGGAGCCAGCAGGGGTTAACGAACACACAGATCGATTCTGAGCCAGCCCAGCTATATACTGAACACCACCTCTATTAGCCTTAGGTTCCTGATGCCTGGAAACCATGTTGGCTGTTTGCTTCATTAAGATTACAATCAACTGTATCATCCTATGCATTTCTTTCAATGTGATGTTGAGCTAAGGCAATTTAAACATGAAGAAAAAATCCTCATTTGTCCAGTTCACTGGAGCCTGGTAAATCTGTGTGCTAAACTCTAGGTGTACAGAACCTATAATCATTTGGACGATGAGCTCAGCAGTTGATGAAGGCCACAGTGAATGCCAACAGCTTGCAAATCGAGGCAAATTTTAAGACGTTTTCCCCATGTGCAAAATGTTATTTGTAATAAAACGGTAACCTGTAATATAATCTGCATCTGAATCTGTTCATAAAAAGACCGTGAACAGTTTGGAGGGTGGCTGTAGCAAGGGAGCGCAGGTCACCTCCTAATCGGAAGGTTGGTGTTAAATAGAAAGCACTTACATTGGAGAAGGATAGAAAAAAGTGCTTGTATGAAAGGGTGTGCATGGGTGGATGAGGCAAGTTGTATAAAGCGCTCAGAGTAGAAAAGTCCTATGTAAGAACCAGTCTGTTTACATTATATTTATGCAAACTCTATAAGTCAAAAAGTATGAGTTATATTAACTTATTGTTGTGTTTCAGGTTCTCTGGAATTTAATTTGTATTAATATCCACTGTATTAAGCTGTTGCCAGCTTTTAGGATTATCATGAATTACTTTACTTTTTTGTCAGGTTTGGCGCTGCAGTCACAGCTTTAAGCCATCCATCTACGCCAATTACAAACTCTCCACCACTCATTCCAAATGAATGCACACACCTAGAAACAACTATCACAATCATATTAGGTGCAAAATAAGACGTGCCATTTTTGGGGACTAATTGTAGGGCTATTTGTAGTCAAACAAATGCCTGAAATCCCATTTGGGATTCATTTAAATATGGTCTTCCCGAAATTTTGAGCACAATAAAATGTGCATTTTGTAGTCCATCTTCTAAATACTGTAGTGGCCTCTGCCATGACATTGTTAAGGAGTAAATGTGGCCGGATTCTCTGCCCTTCTCTTTTCCTAAATCTCCCTTCATACCGTGTTGGAAAACGTAAATGTTATAAAGTCAAGTGGAAGGAGGTAGGACATAATTTTTTTTGGACTATTTAACCATATCCTCAGTCTACTTCACTCTCTGGCACGGCATGTTTTTGTTTCCCCCCCGTCTTAAAATTAATTACTGGCATCCCAGCTAAGACTGTTGTCCATAGAGTTGTCCGTTCAAAAATCCATTGTGGAACTACTGTTTAAATTGTGAGTACCTTATGAATACTTGCTGATTCAACAATTCAAGCTTGCCAGGCTCTTCAGTGGTCAGTGAATCTGAGGTTTTGTAGTTAGCATCCAAAAAAACAAACAAAAAAAATCACTCTAACAATTTGTTCAAGATATTTTTTGCTCAATGTTAGAAGCCTTCCAAGTCATAAAAATGTTTTAACCAAACACCGTGCCTACACTGCATTCCTAATCAGACAGAAAAAAAGCTGCTTGATGTTTGAATCATCACATCTAGCAAACGGCTGTCTTATTCCAGTAGCTTTTTTCATGCAGCTTCCTCTATGTTAATTGAGTAGCTAACATGCACAGATTACTGCCCTATAGCAGGTAAGCCAATTTTGCATGATCTGGTGCATATGTGACAGCTTGTCCATTGTTCGGAGTTTATAAGTTTGTTAATCATAAACTACACCATTTCACACCTTCTTAAGACTTAAAGCCATTACACGGGATCAAAGATTATCACAATGTCATGATCCTGGGTCATTTGACCCAGCGTTTTGAGTTTTTGTCATTTTGTCTTATGATTTATGTATAAGTCCACTTTGTTAGTCTTAACTACGCACTAAAGAATAAACTTATCCTGTTTTGAATTTCTTATATTCCCTGTTTAGTTCCTGGATTACTTGGTGTTTTCCCCTTGTGTCTTTGCCCTCTGTGTGTGTGTGTTTGTATGAGTTCTTGTGCCTTGTTTCCCCTCCTTGTGTTTCACTCCAACATGTTTATCTTTTGTTTCCCCAGCCCGGCATGTCTTCTCTCTGCCTCGTGTTCCCTCGCGGCTGCCTTTCCTCCACCCCTCTGTCAAACTCGTGTGTCAGTCTTGTGTCCCTCTGTTTCCTGTTTTATTGTGAAAGTCTTGTGTTTCCGTGTTCAGTGTGTCTTGTTTTGCTTCCCCTGTGGCATCAGGTTGATTTGTGTCAGCTGTGTTTCCCGTGTGCTCTCTCTTCCCTTGTTATCCTCCTGTGTATTTATGTCCAGTGTCTCCCTCACGGTTGTGTGTCTCTCCCTGTGTTTAGGTTTCCTGTTTAGTTTTGTATCGCTTTTTCCAAGCCAGCAAATAAAACTGTGGGTTTTTTTGAGTTTACTCTTCGTCTCCGTGAGTCTGCATTTGGGTCCTTTTCCTGCCTGCACACAGCCGAATTATGACACATAAACAAAAAAAAACAATCTGCCAAATCAAGTATTTTTTGTGGGAAACCCTTGTAGAGAAGGGAACGGCCAAAAGAACGTGTTTCTTATTAGGACAAGTTATCCAGTGGAAGTCGGTGTGAATGTCAAGTGCCTTCCGTAAAACAAAACGCTTTACTTACCGTGGCTGAATTTGTCTATTCTGTCTTAAGTTAATTATTTCCCTCTTAATCTCCTTATCTGTCTCTGCATTTTGTCTCCAGTGCTGTCACACTTGTCTCCTAGAAAAGCTTGATGTGTCTCAGCCCTCTCCCCCACCCCCTCACTTCAGGAAATTACACCTTTCCAACACAGAACTTTCATTTTAGTAACCCCATTTCCTTTTGATCTGCCATTTTCCTTCCTTTTCATGTCTTATATTAATTCTGCCCCAGTCACCCGTCCAGCAGCTGAATTGGGCTTTTGCCTTTCCCCAGCCTTGTCTTCTTCGTCAATCCAGGCATATCTATAGCCCTCATTAGACTTTGCCTTATCCCCCTTCCATTCATCTTCCTGTGGCTTTATCTGGGCCTTTCCTCAGAAGTTTTTACCAATTCATCCTCCAGCAGACGTGTGACATACATGTCAGAGGTATTACACATCACTGGAACCAGCCTGGGCTTCATGGAGAACCAAAGTTGACCAGATATCACTTTCACTTTTTTCTCTCTCACATTATAACATCTGTGTCTACAGCTAAACCTTCTTTCTGTCACTTGAAAATCTAATTTCCCTCGACAAACCCTTTCTTCTCTCTTCTCGATGCATTTCATTTCTACTCTGTCCAACACCATTAGCTACTCTCTCCTTCCTGCAGCTCCTCCAAAAAGCCAATTGTTTTGCTCCATCAACTGAACACCATAGAGACAGTAACAGATGAGGGCGTATTGTGGCTCTTCAGCATGAACGATTATTCACACGACACCTCTGTTAAACCCGTGAATGCCCCGCCCCGTACTTGTCAAAATCTCAGTGTGATCCAGTGCAGCGGCAAGAGCGCACTGTTAGCTGATCTGCTCCCCTCCACATCCATCCTGAAGTGTGCATGAAATTCTGATGTGCAGCGTCACCTCGTTTTTTTTTTCAACAAGGATTCTCTTTGTGCGAGGCCATTTTAAAAAATGGATAGCCATCAGAAGGTAAAGGGTGAGAAGTATGATGGGTTAGAAATAAACGCATTCCTCCATCACTGCCAGGGGTGCTCTGACTCGGAGTCCTATAGGGGGCAACAGCCACCCCAATCAAGTTGGACTCCCTTAAATATTGAACTGTGCAGCGGTAAGTCTATGACAGTCAGCTTCATCGTGATTTACTTTGGAGAATCACTCAGTATGTATAAGCAGAATATCAATTAAAACAACAAAAGTACGACCAAATGTATATTAAATTCCAAATTGGGCAAATACATAAAATTGTTTGAATGAAGTGAAATTGTAGTTTGTAATCTAAGGCACCAAGACATGAAACGGAAAATTCAAGAATTCAGACAGCATTTGGTTTCTCTCTTACTGTCACAATGTTAACCACTGAGCCACCGTGCTTTTCATATGTAATAGGATACTCCTAAAAGATTTTCAGAGGTGGTGACTTTATGGAAAAATAATTAGGAAAGATTACTCAGGCTTCCTTGCTCATGTAGGTAGGCTTAATATTAAGTTAAGACCAGTAAGGATTTTACTGCTTGTTCTTAAAGCTGTTGATAGGCAGGCAGCTGTCTTCTACGTTTACATTCAGCTCCCGGTGGGTGGTGGTGGGGGGGCGTACCATGAAGTGAGATTAATGTCTTGGCGAGCGACATCGCGCTCTGTTTTAAATGATGCTGAACACTTACAGTAACCTACCTGGAGCAGGTTATGTTCCCAGTCTCGGTTTAAAATCGTCTGGAAACCCCGTGTTTTCATGGATTCTGTTTTTACAGCACGTTTTAAATGCAACATAAAACATATTCCCCCAGCAGAGAATTTATGTGTGCAAATTATTAAGGTGTACCTTGGTAAAAACACTAAATGAAGCACAAACTGTTTGTTGGATTACACTAAATTACCAGTAATATTCTGCAGCATGAATCTTACTTTTTCCAACAGTGTTTTTTTGTGTTTTTTATTAATTTTGAGTCACCATTTTATCATTCTGTGATAACGTCTCTGACTAGAGTAAGCTTTATTCAAGAAGAAGATTTGTATGACTTGTGAAACCCCCTTTTTATGTGTGCGTACACAGAGCCTGGAGCAGAAATCCTGGCTTCACAGAGAAAGTTGATAACCACCATTGTGATATCTGTTCTCTCCATGTGGGGTTGAGGTTTTGTTGAGCCAGCTAACACAAAGAAAGCCTGGCTGTTCTGAACTTCGTCGTAGTACACCCCTCAGGTCTGTCAGATCCACTTGCAAAAATCTCTTACATGTTCATTTTCAAACAAAATTGCGTCAGAGCCTTTGCAGTTGCTGCTCCATGGGTGCAGAATTGGTTATGACTTGACATAATAAGCATGTGTAGCTATCAGACCACCAGGGACCTCTGCTTTGAAGTCCAGGCTCAGTGCTCGCCTTTACTCTCTGGCCTTTCCAGCCCACTGATCTCTCTCTTTATCATTACATGTAGCTCTGTCTGTCCTCCGCTCTCCTCTGGTGTTTGTCATTATTATCTCTTTATTACTGTATTACTTTTTTAAATGTATTTACATAACTGTAACTATGTACACATTCTACAGCACTCTGACAATGAAAGCTGTGTTTAACTGTGCTTTATAAAGAAATGTTGCATACTTAACCAGAACAGGGTTAGCTTTAGCTGGCATTAGACTCAAAACAGCTTAAAACACTGAGGTGATTTTTGCGCTTCAATTTCATTTTAAATTTAAAAAAATCTAATAGTGCCTCTATATTTGATCTACTAAGTGTATCATTATCATTTTATAGATGTTTTACACAGGTGCAGCATATTTTTGTTGTTGTGTCTCTGACATTAAGAAGAAGTCAGTCAGAGGCCATGCCAAGTTGTGGAAAACTGATTGCGTGTATCTACTCTCCCCTTCTTGACATCCTGAAGCATGTTTTTATGTACTTTAAATGTTTCATGCCCATTAACATCTCAATTTTTTCCACTACTTATGCTACGTTACAACTACAGTTAAATTGTTATAAAGGGTATTTCTGTCAAAAAAGTCATGTTGACAAAAATTAATGCAATAACTACAAACGGTAAACTATGAGCCTCCGGTGGGTCCCTGGTGCTTCGATAGCTACACATGCAAAGTACCTAAACTGCTATAATTTAGTAGAAATCTTAAGTAAGAGGGTAAACGATATTAGTTTGACATTCCGACCTCTGCAACGCTGCCAGGGTAACCTCTCCATCACATCTGCACCACAGGGCTTTCCCATCTATCAAAGGTGCACCAAGGGAGCAACTGGCCTGTTCCAGGCTTTAATGACTCATTAGGGGCTGCTGTTAGATGGGAGGAGACGCGCTCAAGCAAAGTGGGACACTGAAGCGCTCAGCCATAGAACTCAGAGGAGCTTGCAGTTCACCTTGTATTTTAATTAAACCGGTTTCATAATCACTTCAGTGAGTGCTCCCATAGGTAACTGTGGAGTTACATTTTATGTGAGAAACAGTTTGATTCTGAACACTTCTAAATGTCATTACGCCCCACAGTGTTAGAAGATGTGCCGTACCCTTCAAACAGGGGTAAGAAATTGTAGAAATGATTGTATTTAATTATTAATTATATTTAACTAAAATTTAATAATTAAACCCATCAACACATGTGAAGTAGCTCAAAGTTTAAGAAAAAAAACCCATCCAAATTAAGGATCCAGCTTGAAATACTCTGAAAAACTGTGAGTGATCAGGTAACATGCTTTTACACTCAGAACATCAGGCAAAATGAAACTAAAGTGAACAAAAGCAAATCAAAGCTCCCATACAGGGCATAAAACTCATCAGCTCTTGGGTGACAGCCAGCTTCTTTAAGGAGGCCACAGAACATGTATGGTGACAGTCAACATTTCTTTATCCGAGTCCAACAATGAGAAAAGACGTGATGTGGAGGAGGCGAATAAAAGGGTAAATATTCCATTAGAGATGAGAAAACAACTGCCAAAGACACAAAAGGACTACTGGGTGGAGAATAGGTGCAAAGCAACCACAAAGAAAATTAGATAACTGCAATGGGACAGAAACAACCAGAAAGACACTACATATGTCACAAAAAGCCAAAGCAACTACAACGAGACAACAAATGTCCTCAAAAAGATCCAAGACAACAATAAAAATGAGATAACTAAAACAGCTAGGCAATGCAGACCACGTTTCATTATCTATAGCCACTATGTGTGTATTTCTGTGTGGTTGTTTGCCTTCTGTATATGATTTTGATTGTAATTAAAACATCAAAAAACATGCTCTTTGGGGCGGAGTTGTGTACGCTAAGTGCTCGTGTATTTCAGTGCAGTTATTGGGTGACCTAACAAACCTGTCAGCAGCATGTGTCTAACAGTCCTTTGTCTCACACCAGGTTTAATAGAATTTTGCACAGGCAGGACCTGTTCCTTCCTCGTTACCTCTTTTGGAACACTTCAGCCAGCGGTGAGTCCAGAGATGGCCATGGAGAGGAAGGTGATTAATAATAATAGATAGCCATCGTGTCGGTTTTTTCCTTACACGGATGTTACAGAGTAACTTCATATGTATATAAATGAGAGTGAATGGAGGAGTGCAGGCCTTTCTCAGCACCTGCGAACGAGTAGAGTAGATATAACTAATTAACTCTGGCTTTACTGATTATGGCCAATTAATGAGAGAAGTTCATCTGTGTGCAGCCGTTTGTCACTGACTCCTACCACAGACAGAGTCTGTAATGTTTCACTTCTCATTTTATTTTCCTTTTCATTGTATTTTCTGTGTGGGCTGCTTCACAGCCTCTGTCTTTATCCGTTCATTTACACTAGCTCATTTTATTTATAGCTTGATTTGACCCTGGGTAGTTTGACTCAGCATGCTTGCTCTTTTTAACAATGCACTGCCGCTCGGGGCTTCAAAAACTAACCTTTAGGCCAAACAGCCACTGTGGTACCAGGGTTCAGTTTTTTTTTCGTTTTTTTTCTTTTGTCTTTGAAACCAGATGAGAACTTGAAAAAAAAGACAGACTGAGAGATGGCCAAAATGATTGATTGAAGTGAGAGAAGAGTTTGAGCCAAATTTCCCTAGCACTTTGGCAGGTGGCTGGTGTTAATGTACAGCTTTGGCTCAGCAGCTCCCCACACTGCACAGCCTCTTCCTAATTATGTTTCCTCACAGTATGGAGCCCCAGCTTATTATGCTACATGTCTGTATGGCAATGTGAATGGGGAATTATTGGAGGAGGCATCTCCACACTGTTTCTGCCTCCTTAAGCAGAACGCACAATAAGGCCTGGAGCGACTGGATTATTGTTGGACGCACAGAGCAAAGTGTTGAATTGTGAGCTTTCTTTTCACCGGTGCTGAATTTACATCACAGGCAACACACGAAAGGATGTGTTGTGGATCGCGTCCATCTGTAGACCTTGTGACAGCTCTGCAGTCGCACATGCAACTTTAGAGAGGTTTACAATAAGGGTTTCTACAGACAAAAACATGGCTGTGTCACGGGCTCCCCGGTGTCACCTATTGTAGCCAACTTTGAAGGAACATGAAGGAAGTGGAATGTAAAGCTCTTGGCTCTTTCAAATTACAGCACGTAACCACTGGTACAGATATGTTGATGACACCTGGGTCAAAATCAAAACCCAGGAAGTAGAATCCTTCACTGCTCACATCAACGCTGTGGATAAAAACATAAAGTTCACCAGGGAAGACACAAAGGACAACAGTTTGCCATTCCTGGACTGTGCCGTGCACATTGAAGAGAATGGAAACCTCAACACTGAAGTTTACCGGAAGCCCACACACACGGACCAGTACCTCCTCTTTGACTCCCACCACCCTCTGGAACACAAACTGGGAGTAATCAGGACCCTACAACACCAGGCAGAAAATGTTCCCTCTAAGCCTGAAGGGAAAAAGAGGGAACACACACATGTAAAGGAAGCTCTGAAAACATGTGGGTATCCTAATTGGGCTTTCATCAAGTCAGCAAAGATGCACAAAAAAAAAGATCAGACACCAACTAGGGAGGATCAGGAGGTCAAACGCAACAATATTGTCATCCCCTATTTAGCCGGTTTACCAGAGAAACTCAGGAGAGTCTTCTCCAAGCACGACATCCCAGTGTACTTCAAACCCAGCCACACACTCAGACACACACTGGTTCATCCCAAAGACAAAACTCCTAAACACAAACTCAACAATGTAGTGTATGCTGTACAGTGTAGCGAGGAATGCTCAGACCTCT
>VVHJ01039018.1:0-14588 GCA_015107715.1 Tylochromis polylepis | reverse complement strand
CCTATTCAGGGTTTATGTCATGGTTCGCTGTGTGGCAGGCAGGATGAAGGACCCAAATGCAGGACTCGTACACACGGGGAGTAAACTTAAGGAGGCTGCTTTATTGCAGTAACAAAATAACAAAAAATGAACTTGCAAATTAAACTAGAAACAACTGGAACGGAGGGACGAAGATCACAGAGGGAAAACACACAGCATGGTGAGGGTACGACACAACAACAAGCAAAGGAAACACAGGGCTTAAATACACTGAGGGATAACGAGGGAATAGGACACAGGAGGAGAGCACAGCTGGGAGAAATTAAGCATGACAAGACAAGGGGAAGCAAAACTAAACACACTGACGAGAGACATGAAACTCCAAAGTAAAACAGGAAGCACAAGACAGAGACACGGACATGACGCTAAACCAGGGAACACAGAGCACAGGGACAGAGGTGGCACACGAGACACGGCTGGGGAACAGGATAAATCATATAATACATAATCTAGGAAAACTTAAACAAACGCAAAATACTGGGTCACAGACCCAGTACCATGACATTTTTATTTTATTTTTGAGTAATTGGATAGGGTTAGGAAGAGCTCACGGTTTTGTGGTATGGGGTAACACAAAAGCAAACTACAGCCACTATGCACATTACAAAAAGATAGGGTAGTTAATAAGGTTGGACATCTGGAGCACACAAACTCCTTATTTTTAAGCTGAAACATGTTGAAATTTATGGATCTGGTAAAATTTAAAGGAGAACAGCGAGGAGTATGTGCTTAGCAATCTGTGGGGTGAATTTATGGAATAATATAGTAGAGGATTTGAAAAAATGCACAAACATAAATCATTTATAATTTACCACTTATAAAGCAGTATGTGAACGAGGTAGGGTGTTAAATATTTATATGGTTGTACTGCACAATAAAAATTGATAGTTGTATATAATGACATATTATAAAAAGCAATACCTCTGGATAGGTGTGGTTAAATAATTATACCTATATGTGTATATGCAATGGTCAGCGTTTTTTTTTTCCATGCAGGTATGATGGTGTTCACTGATTTGTTTCTTTTCATGTTTGTTAACACTTGTTCATTATATGTTTGAAATAAAGATTTGATCAAGTATAGTGTGTTTATTCTGCCTCCCCCCCCCACCCACACACACACACACACACACAGAAAAATCACCTGACAAACTGGAGCACCGGCCTGTGGTCCCACATAGATGCTCTTGTCTCTGAGTAGTTTGTGAACTCTGACTGTGCTTTGCATGGTCAGCATATTTTACTAGAGCCTGATTTGTGCAGGGAGCTGTAGCAGTCCTCCGCCGCCTCCTGTCACCCGCCAAGGTTATGGTAATATAATGGCAACTGGAGAGATTCATATTTCACGGCTCACTGAGTTAGATCCGCACCTAACGGATGCAGTGAAGCGTGTGCAGAGGTTTGGTGACCGGAGAGAAGTTTGGTCGCTGGACCGCAAAGAATAAAACAAACTGTTTTGCTCACTAGGTTCACCTTTGATCTAATGTGGGCTGAATTTGTCAATTTGAAAGCTCTGACCTGGTCAAGCTTTCCAGGCTTTAGGGTGATACTTTTCCCCAGCTTGACATTTGATAGAAGTCGGCAGTGCTTACAGTTCTCTAATCCCGGCAGGACTTTGACATCCGAGTTAGATCATTACAGTTTGCAACTTGTTTGTGTTTTCCAACTTTAAGACCTTGCAAACATTTCAAACTGGGAGACCCCCTCTGGAGCATCACTATATTCGTGCGCTACCGTCAGTCTCTCCGTTATTGCACAGTCGTGCGTTAAAGGCTCTCCTCCAGGTGTGCATTTCGAGAGGTCGAAAGTGAAAAATGTAATCTGGCTCTTTAATCACTTGAGAAAGCACCTGCTAGGCTCTCTGACTTATCCTTGAAACGAGCATGTTATCACGGAGCTTGAATATCTTAGCAGGAGTAGAATATTTGTGACAAATACCTGAAACTTGCAGTAGTTTCTTTTACCACGCTCCCCTGCATCTTGATAAGAGTCCACCCTCCTCCACCCCCTTTCTCAGCCAAAGAGCAGCTTCCTTCTGTTCAGGCAGGTATATGCATATTGCTCTCTTCTCCCTACCTCTCTGTTCCCATCGTTGTAATTATCTCAAACACTTGATAAAACCCTCAGGCTCTCTCTTTCTTCCTCTCTCAATCTCGCTTTATTGCCTTCATTATAATGCACTTAATCAACCCTTGGTGCTTTCCTCACGTTGGTTTCTGACCTATCTGTCACTTTCTCACGTTTTTTTTTCTTTTCCTGCCATCTCTGACTGTTTCTCTTCTCTCTCTCTCTCGGTTTCTGTCCTCTGCCCTGTTCTCTGCATGCCCCCCCCCCCCCACACACACACACACACACCATTCCTCAGGCAAAAGTATATTTTCCAAGTGATAAATTTGTTAGGACCAGGTGAAATAGCAAAATTCTCGATCTTTTCTTCACCTTTCTCCGTCTCCTTTATTCCGTACCTGGTTTAACTTCAAGCCTGTTTACTCCCTCCACCTCCAGTCTTTGCTCCCTCGCCAGGCTCCGCTTTCATCTCAGGTGGTTGCACGTTTAATCTCGTGCACCTCATGCTTGTGTACACTCGCCAACCAACCGGTATGCACTTTGATGCATTCACTACGTGTGCTAAAAGGTGCAACCAGTTTCCAGGGATGCTGATGATTTTCAGCGCCTGTTCGGTCGTAGCTTGACATCTTTCTCCACCTCAGTCAAAAAAATACAAAATGAAACCAAAAAAAGTCTGTTTTTACCTCTGGAGCAGCACTCTGCAACCTTGCCGTGTTTAAAAAATAATATAAAGACTCCTACATTCATTATTATTGTTAATATTCGCCTGCAAACTAATGAATGTCTGTTTTCTAATTTCCAACACAGTTAAGATAATGTTACAGTATTCCACTGACCCCGTTCTTTCTTTAAATGTCTCCCATTATTAGGTACACATATTCCAGCTCATTAATTCATATTAGGCTCCGCACAGCAGGTGTCCAGCTGTGCGAGGATGTGAACAATCTTCTGTTTAGGCTTTTTAATATTAACAACCCTGAAAGGAGGAGAACATTAAATCAACTGTAGCTGAAATTTCAGATGAAACCGCTTTTCTGTGATGATCAGAGATTTTTTTGTTTTTTTGGGGTTGGTCTTTATTATGAACTGCAGCTGTTTTGGGAATGTTGTAGTGTTGATTTTTGTGTGTGTTTAATTTGGATGCTTTTTGCCCATTTTCCAGGATGGTCGAGTACTCTCTGGACCTGCAGAACATCAACTTCACTGCCATCAGAACAGTGAGGGTGCTGCGGCCGCTCAAAGCAATTAACAGGGTGCCAAGTAAGTCGCTATACCTCTTTTGGGCTGAGCTCCCCAAAAACCATTCAAGTGTGTACAAACAGTCCTATAGACTGTGAACACATCATAGGCAGCCATGGCTGTATCTCCATCACTATTTTACACAAAAAGCTCTCAAAACTCTTCTCCTGAACTACTCATTTCACTCTGGAAACAAAAAAGCTGTAGGATGATATCCATTCATTTTTGCCATCTGTGGCTCTTATTCAGCACCATGGACAGCTGCCTGGTGGAGAAGGCTGCCCAGTAGCTGGAAAGTGAGTCACTGAGCCAAAAATACCTTAACAGGGAACATGTTTGGGAGAACAAGCTATTTACTATTTATTAGCTACTTTGATTAGAGCAATGGTTAATTTTTTACCAGTGAATAGCTTTCAAAGAAATATGACATGAAACAGGTTTTTGGAAATGCATGGTTGGATCCCAATCCAGCTGGCAAAAGTGGTTATATTTAGATTTGAGAGTGAAGTTATCCGCTAAGGTTAGCAAGCTTAGGCATCCATAAACTGTACGGGTGTATTTTCAACACATTAAAGCAGGTACCTGTTATTGGTTCTAAGACTTACAATGATAATAGGATTTGACTGACCAAAACTGGAGCACAGACTTGTTGAATTGGCTGTGTTCCACAACAGGTCATGTCATTTGCCACACAAGTCAGTTAAAATGCTCTAAAAGGCAACAACACCACAAGAAAAGGTCAGTTCAGTGGCACAGTTTAGTCTTTTTAGACATCTATCAGCAGGACAGCACCAACAAGGAGACGGTATGGGAAACACTGTATATAACACTATCAGTGTACATGGTCTAATAGGTTTGTGGCACAAATATTTATAAAAGCTTAAGGTAAGCTATCAAATACATTGATTTGACACCCAGTCTTTCTTCATTTATAACTCATTAGTTTGCTTTGCCTTGCGACCTCAACTTTATCGTTCATTCATCATTCACCGTACACCTGCCCTGAATGTTTAAATAAAACTTCTTCTGTGATGTTCCGTTGTGGGTGCGTTCGTCGCTACACCTTGCTAACAGATGCCTTCTGCTATTGTTTGTGCACACACCAAATCCTGCAGCGCTGAACGCGTGCCACAGCATTCTTCATTCTGGAGCAAATGAGCTACATGAGAGCAACAAAACTGCAACTGTGGCCCCATATAAGCAACACAAACCAGCCAAACGCCTCATTGTCTTGGCTGTAACTGTGCCATTTGGATTGTTTGCCTGTTGTGTACATAGCCTGGCCTTGCTGTACTGCCTTTGAGCTGATGTCTCATGCATTTTGAAACAGATTTGGACAACTGCATAAAGCAACAAAATGGAAGAAACAATTTCAAAAGGAGGGTGGGGTCATGTTTCATCTTTATTTAGCTATTGGACAGCGTAATAATATCTGCCTGTAAGTGCTTTCATCCTGTGTGGAGCTAAATTCCTGAGGACACTAAGTGTACATGGCTATTTAAAATCCTAAAAAGTAATTTCATCCACACTGAGCTGTGCTAATCCCCTTCCCAGTCAAAATCCTCAGCAACCCAACCCATCAGGAAATCACCAGACATCACTGAAGTATTTTGAGTTAGCTAACCTTGTCACTTTGACTCCAAAAGTGCCGCTTACTCCTTCTTGATGAGAGTAATCAGTTTGCTGCTGGTTGCTTCTGTGTCTAAATTGTGCCTAGCAGGCAATCATTTTAAGAAGCTACGAGTACTCTCTAAGTCAGATATGCTGGTGCTTGAAGTTAATATCGTTCTGCTTCCTTTGTAATTGCTAAAGCTCCCACTGCTCATAAATCTGCAACATAAACCATGCAATTTGTTTTTTCTTTTGTAAAAGCAGGTGTAACCATCTTGGTTTGTTACAGAGAATGCATGTTGATTTCTATATTTGTCACAGAATATACATGAACATGAATAAGTCATTGCCACTCATTTTTAGTTATGACTATAGTTGTTTGATGTCTTTCTCCATCCCTCCCTCTCTTCTCTCTCTCTCTCTCTCTCTCTCGCTCCCTGTCCTTTTGTCTGTCTTACTATATCACTTGAGGTAAAAAGGAGTTCTTAAATATCCCATTATTTTCTTTTTATCTTCTTTTCTCTGTGATCTCTCTGTCATGTTTCTGTTCTTAGCTCTTCCTTTATCACAATGCTCAGTCAGTTTCCTTTGCAGCAGAGCGAGAGCCCGTCTCAAACCTCAGTCATTCCCCTTCCTCCTACTCCTTCTGCCCTTTTTGCCTCCTTCTGTCATATACTGTCTATTCTTTTCCATCATTTATCCCTCCCTTGCGCCAAAAGCAGAAGTAGTTCTTGTCCTTGCATGTCTTTGGAAGGATTGGAAAACCCCGGGATTACACGATAACCACCTTTGCGTGTCTGCGTAGTGTGGTTGCCAGTGTAAGGATAAGTGAATCTAATTAAGGCTAAGATCACCTGGACATTATGGATGACCCAACAGTCACAAGGACAACCTACTGATTGTGCGCAAGGAAAGTGATTGCTAAACTGAAACATGAAATGAAAGAAATATCAGTGAAAAATCTGATTCTATGATCTCTTCTAAAGAGTTTCACAGCAGGAACAACATGATCACAACTACTCTGTTATTTATGTGTGCTATAACTTTCATTGGAATTAGAAGATGTTAAGGTCATGGTTTAATTTTCTTTTGGCATCTTCCAAATTTTATGTTGACTTTAGTCCCGAGACAGGGATGGATGATGGATGGATGGATGTTGACTTTTCTTAGAATAAGACTGAATAAGGCTATTCCAAATAGAATGAAGGTGAAAAGGAAACTGAAATGAGAAATAAGAAAATAAAATAACCACAACGCTAAAATAAAGGTTGATAAAAAGGGACCAAAGAATAGTTAGGCCTTTGCAAGTAACACTCCCTACGTTTTCAAAAATGCTGCATTAATGAGCCCATAACTAATGTTAGTTCACTAACAACAAAATGAACTGTTGTGTAAAATCCATTTGAAGTGTGTGTATTTAAACTACAACTATGATGATTTCCTGACTATAATTATATTCTTACTATTGAAATCCTGACAATGAAAGTCCCCGGCCTTTGCAAAATTGTAAATTATAAACTAAACCACGTTTCCCGACCTACAATCAAGTTGTTCCTGACCTAAGCAAACCTTAACCAAAGCACAGTCCCAGCAGGCAATTTTTAAAGAGTTTTGGGAGCTGCTGACAACAGTGTTGTTCTTCCAACAGAGACATCAACTCAGAGAACACTGTATTCTCCCAGAAATGACTCAGACGTGTGTCAGAACACAAAGATTCTTCTTTTTAATCAACGTCGGTGTCTGCGCCGGCTGTGCACAGTCATGCAATGAAGCGTCTTCATACATGTCACTTTTTCTTCCATCCATCATCCACATTATTTTTTGTTTTCCTTTTAAAATATTAATCACAGCCATAGTCTTCGTGAGTTCTATCTCAATTTTTTAACGCCTTAGATTTATAGACATGGTAGATGTTATGAGTCACTGGCACTAAAAATACACTTTTTATGTGCAAGAACTTGTTGTTTCAAACTTTCACTAAAAGTTTTACTTCTTTACTGTAATATAAAACAAAATAGATACATTTTGTCAACTTTGCACTTCTGCCCAATAAATTAAATGTCTAAAAATGACACATAATGTTCCACGCTTCAAGTTTTGGTTTACCAAAGTTTGTGTTCTGAACTTTCATTGCATCCCTTAATGGCTAGCAGGGTGGACTTAATTTGTCCATGAATACCCTTTTTGCTGTACAGCTCTCTGTTGGCAGGGAACACAAACAATGATGAGTCACTGAAGTCTAAACCATGTTTGCAGCTGTAATCTGACATTTCTGTGAGCAGAGGGGCTTCACTGAGCTTCTTCCTCTCTGTCACTCCAAAAACAAAAAAACAAAAAAAACAACAACAAAAAACAAACATAAAAAAAGCAAATTGGTTCTTTCATGGTGAAATGTCTAGTTTGGAAACAAAAAAGAAAAGAGGCAGTATAGAAAAGTCACCCGACACTTTATACAATGCAGAGGATGTCGGAAAAATAAATCCCCTCACATCAGATTGATGCTCATCTTGTGGTTTATTCGTCACCATTTCAATAAGAACACTGCATCTGGGTTAAGCAAGGATAGGAAAGACAGAAAGGCAGGTGAGAGGAGAGGACAAAAAAGGCAGAGAGATAAATGAAGGAGGGAAGAGGAGATTATCCAGCTCCATAAAGGATAGGCGAAGATGGACGAGAGGAAGAGAGGGATGATGAGAGAAGAGATGCGGGGGGACTCAGATGAGCAGGCTATTACGATGATAGATACAGCTGAGGAAGTGCGAGCGATGGAGGGAGTCGCTGGAAGAATAGAGATAAAAAGGAGGCAAGGGACGTGGAAGACAGGCACCTGGAGGGAGGAAGATAAGATGAGAAAGGGGAGGTGATTACATAGAAAAAGAGAAGAAACAACATTACCACTCCAGTCGTTTTCAAAAACTATAATGTAAAATGTTTTCAGAGTCTTCATTTCTTTTAGCCAAGTAAGAAAATAAGGTAATGAGCAGGAGTGTTTAGCTTTTTATGTAGAAAAGAGTTTGTGTCCTGACAAAAATGTTTCTGCTTGTTTTAAGGGCTCTGATCATAAGGTTTGCATGTTTGTGGGTCCGCATTGAATTATCTCAACAAGTATTAAATGGATGGCCACGAACTTGGCTCATATAGTCACATTGCCAGTTCAGCTATATCATGCTATAATAGTGTCGGCAGGTAGAATTAGTGGGTGAGCAAACTGGGAGGTAAGTAACACAGTAATATCCCAGTAACTCAGTCTGCAACCTGCACGATAACATGGCTTATGTATGCCTTTGAGGACGAAGTGTTTGGATGGGTCAAAATGCATAATAATTTATAAATTATAAGAATTTCATTTTGGGGAAGACTATTTGAATATAATTGTATTTTATTGTTTATAAAGGGGAAAAAAATCTTCATTTTTATTTGATACATAACCTAATAACATTTGTTTTTCCTTGCTTGAATTTGGTTATTAAATTAAAGCCCAAGAAAATCAGACTTCTAATCACATGCAGTATTTACTAAATTAAAGGTTAATCTTTTTTAACCTGAAGCTAAATTGTGAAAGAGGTAGCATATGAACTAATCAAGTCTATATGGAAAGTTCAAACGTTTCAGTTGCTAACTTGGGGCTGTTCTTGCTGATGACACATAAACACTAGCAAGAGCCTGTGATTGGATAACAGAAGTAAAAATTATAGGCAGGAGAAGCAAAGCATTTAAATAAAAGTTCACTAGCAGCACAGTACTAATGAAGAGATGGACTCGCTTGAAAAAAATATTTTCTGTAGTGGACAGATATGCTTCGCTTCACTTCAATTCAATTCAATTTAATTCATATATATATTATTTATATAGCGCCAAATCACAACAAGTCACCTCAAGGATCTTTATATTGTAATGTAAAGCCCTACAAGTAGAGAGAAAACCCCAACAATCAGACGGCCCTCTTTGAGTAAGTACTTGGTGACAGTGGGAAGGAGAAACTCACTTTTAACAGAAAGCAGACAAATAAAACTGTTTTTAGAGTTTTCCAGTTTCCATTTCCAAGGCCAAGAGTCAGACTTTGAAATTAATTGAAACTGTGTCGGGGTCTGGTTGATTTATAGGCTGGAGTAAAAGATTGCTACCACTCCTCCTCCTCAGCCTGGATTATGACAGTTAGTTTGACTTGATTCATTTAAACCAACATATTCATCCTCTTCTAACCTGGTCTCTGTAAGACAAAATAAATTAATATTAATATTAAATTAAATTAATATTAAATCATTTACTAACAGGGACTTGGAGAGCCCTAATGTTTAATAATCCACATTTGACTTCAGATCTCTATTTGTTATTGTCACATCTGCGGGGGCAGACGGCGAGGCGTGGGGAGATTGAGGACCCAAGTGCAAGCAAACGAAGACGAGGGTGGAGTGATGACAAAAAACGAGCCTTTATTGTGGCTGGGAAAACAATACAAAGAAAACAGGAGGCCGACTGGAGGTACAAAGAACTTAACAAAAAACCTGAACTGGGAAAAAGCTAAGACAAACACATAACCTGGGGACGGAAAACAAAGCCACAGGCAGAAGGAACACAGCAGCAACATGGAGGAAGACACACAGACAGACCAACGAGGGATTGAGGGAAGCACACACTATAAATACACACAAGATAACGAGGGAAATACACAACAGGAGGGAGACACAGCTGAACTTAATTAGAAATGATGAGACAGGGGAGTAAAACAGAATACACTGACATAGGACATGGACTTTCAAAGTAAAACAGGAAGTACGAGACAATTCACAACGACGCAGACCAGACACTGAGACGTAGAAACATGACAGACTCTGGAACAGAGGGAACATGAAACACAGAGACAAAAGTAACTAGACGTGGAACATAGGGAAAACATAAAGATTGAAAACTAAGACTAAACACACAACACACGGAGAACAGAAACAGAACAGAAACCTAGAACCCAGGAACAGTAAATATAATACAATACAGAAAACCATAATTCAAAGGGTATAACTTAACCCAAAAACACAAAACGCTGGGTAACCGATCCAGGACCATGACAGTTACTAAACAAGACAAGAAGTGGGAGTGGACAGTGGGCAACTTTGGGAGTTGGCTGCAGACTATCCAACAAATCAGAAGTTAGAATATATATTACTAGTTTTTACTAGTTTTCCTGTGGCTAAACATTTTTATGTTAACTTTCGATTGGGTGTGCAAGGCTAGATCTACTACTTTGCATAGCTACAACCAATACGGGGTACTCATATTACTTACAAAGGGGAATTTCTATCAGCCTCAGGGGAATTTTGTGTTTTCTTCTAATTGGCAAATGTGCATGGTCTTTGTACACACAGACTTTAACTAACATCAGCAAGTTAATATTTTTGTTACCACACATAAATGTTACTACATGCTTCCAGCATAAGTTCAGCCTTTCCCTAAATCTTTATTGCATGTTTCAGTTCCCTTTTTTATAAAGAAAGTTTATAAGATGTTGAAAGCACTCCTTTTTTCAGTAGATTGAATAGATCTATTAATGCTTCGTCAAGTATTGGCAACACACTTGTCAACATTAACATTAAAGCATCAAGTTATTTTGTAAAGCACCAGTAACACTATCCAAAGAGTGGGAAGGCCAGGTTGTAACAGTGCCAGCATCAGCTGCCAAAAGCCAGTTAGTTATTGGATTATTTTTTATTTGTTGGATGATAAAGATGCAGTTCTGTGCTTTGATTAAAGACTATTTACCAAAAAGCTCATCGCTCCACATTGTTTGCTTTATGAGTGCAGACACACCAGCAAATGCATATGTTGTGCAGGCAGTACATGAAGTGCAACCAACACAAAGCCACAAAACACTTGCATACACATACTTTCAGGCACATAGTAACTAAACGATTGCAGACACTCTCAGAGGAGGATGTGAGAACTGAACAGAGGAGTCACTTAATGGCGCTAATGGAAATTATCCATGTCTGGTTCCCACTGGTCACAGCTTAAAGGACTGGGCCTGTTTACTACATTACCCTCAACCCCTCCGGGAGACATCGTATTAGCTGCCAGGGTAACGGCCATTGGGATATTCTCTTTCGCTTTCATTTACATTCTATTTGATTCAAATCATTAAAACTGTGAAGGAAACGCTGGTCCTTCTGTGTAGTCAACACTTGTGTGACTAGAACAAGTCCACTATTTTAATTTAGAATTATTGTTATTTTGTATGTCTTGTTGTACATCTGACACATTCTCTTCTTTTCCTTTTAATTAGTTAACTCTTTTAAATGTTAATATATTCACACTGGGGTGCCTGACTTGATATTGCAGTGTTTTAAGCTTCTAGCAACTTCAAACAGACTTAATCAATCTGAAATAGGACATACATTTCAACTTGCTCAAAGAAAGTAAGGTTTACTGATTTTAGTTTGACTGCAGGTGAAATGCACTTTAACGAACCTCATTTAAATAGCATTTTTCAAGGGTAGCTAAAGTCATTAATTACACACATTTTTTTTTAAAGGCCAAAGTAAACACATTTTTAAAAAAATAAACATTTTATTGGACACCTTATTGTCTGGTTGAGAGGAAAATGCTTGAATTTTTTAAGAATTCAGTACCAACAAATCATTAATTATTGACATGAAAAAAGCAAACTCAGCCCAGACAGTTGTTCACCAAAGGTCATGTGTTGTGTTTAAACCCAAAGGATGAGCAAAGAAGGAGATGATATATATATTTTCCCACCAGAACTAAAATCTCACCCATTAAAAGGGGGGATTCAAATTCTCATGAGAAATGAATATTTTCCGCGTGTGACTTACCACTTCCTGCAGCTCTAAAGAAGATTTTACACACGGAGATAAAAAAAAAAAAAAGCCAACTTTGTATCCATCACTAATAGGGGAGATTCTTTCATGCTCAGACAGAATATATAGACATCAAATTTAAAACACAGCTTTACTTTTAAATGGAAATATCACATCAGTTGACTTTTACTGTAAATACACAGGTCAAGTTTTCTGGCTGTGCACAGCGGCACGGCTCCAATGTCTTTTTTCATCAAGTAAGACATATTTTTTATTATGTTATGTAGTGAGACCCCTGGAAGAGGATCTATGGATGGGCTGCGCACTTCCCCCTGACTAATCAGTTAAATGCTGTATCAATCTTCAATCCATTTTACAGATAGAATTGAACCCATAGTTTAGTTTCCCCAAGTGTTTAGAGCCAAAGTAATTGGCTGTGGGATTACAATTAGTGAGGAGATTAGTGATTGATTAGCTAATTATGATAATACGACGGCTTATATAGAAATGGTTGTGTAAATTTCTGCACGAACTAAAGAGTGGGAGGGTTGGCAGAGAATGTTGTAAGAGAGAGAAAGCGATAGGTGAGATGAGGATTTGGAGTCTGTGTGCACTAATTAAACAGATGCAAACATTTTTGTGTGTTTGTGTGCCTCTTCCATTTTCCAGTGGAGCATAAGAATATGTTGCTCATCCAATTTTAAAGCAGAACACAGAATTATCACAGTCAACAGTGCAGCTTCTCATACAGAGCTCAGTTTTTGTTCAAAATATAACATGGTTAACAAGGTTTTGATAACTGAATGTTGAATGTCAGACGTTGGAGATTGCTTAACCTCTGTTGGAATGAAACAATATAGCGAAATACAAAAACTGTTTGATTAGTTCTTGCCAACCTTTTCATTTCTACACTGTTGCTGTGCTTCCTAAAGTGCTTTAGTCATACAGTATGGTGCAAACGCCTTGATTTCTGTGATCAGTGATTTATTGGGATAAGGGTGTGTGCAATTCTAACAAGCTTGAAAATCAATATTTGGTATGATCACCTGAACTCTCTTATGCATGCTATCTTGTAATTTCCTTAAGTCACATACTGTGGAGGCATGGAGATATCCAGGAGAGAGGGGAGTCGACTTATTGACAAGAGTGTTTAACACAAGCTGGGAGAGTGAGAGGATGCCTAAGGAATGGAGAAGAAGTGTACTGATACCAGTTTTCAAGAACAAGGGTGATGTACAGAGGGATAAAGCTGATGAGCCATACACTGAAGCTAAGAGGGAAAGAGTTGTTGAAGTTGTTGAAGCTAGGTGAAGAAGAGAGATGATGATCAGTGAGCAGCAGTATGGCTTCATGCTTAGAATAGCCCTGCTTTGGGAGTGTTAATGGAGAAATGTAGACGCAGTCAAAAGGAGCTGCAGTGTGTTTTTTGGAGCTGTGGTACTGCACGAGGAAGTCAGGATTGGCAGAGAAGTATGTGAGGGTGGTGGGACATTTATTAGGACAGCAAGACAGAGCTGAGGTGTGCGGTGACAAATGAGTTTACACTGGGGGTGGGATTACATCAGGGATCGGCTCTGACCCCGTTCTTGTGTGCATTAGTGATGGACAGGTTAACACAGTGGTTCCCTTGGGGGTCCATTGCAGAGGGGTCGCGGTACGAATAAAAAATAAAGAGTGCTTGGACACTGCTAGCATAATGGACAGGTTTTTGACGGGGCTCCCACACAAACGCAAATCAGAAGATGAGGCATCACCAAATATGCTTCTGTAGCACTTGGTAAAGTGTAAAGCTAAAATATGTCTAAAACATTGTATAAATCTGTTGGTATTTGGGCTATTCAGCTATATGTTTGGGTTTTTGGCTGCTACATGTTTTCCACCAGTAGAGGGCAGTCACGGCAAAAAGAAAAGAAAAAAATGTTCTGAAAAAAGAGAAGAGAGTATTCTTGGGTTCTGTATGTGAAAGCCACCGTTCTGGAGTACCCAAATAAACTCGGTTTGCTGCTTACACCAAGTTGTCCTGGAATGGTGTAACATTTTGGAGGTTCCACCGAGATCGTTTTGGCACTCCCTCACACAGAGGAAGACGGCAGGGAGCTAACACGGTAAAGGAGCGTGACAGAGCAAAGGGGCTAATGCTAACGGATTGCAACAGTCTAGCTAATGCGACGCAAACTGTGTTTTCTCCGGTCGAATACACTGAGAGAGCTTCACTCGTCCTAGTTATCGCTCAAGCATGTCTGAGGACCGCGAAGATTTTTTGTTGGAGTTGGAGCAGAAGTTATGTGCACTTTCTGTGGAAGAACTGCTCAGAGTATGTGAACAATGTAATATTACAGAAAAGGACAACGAAGAAATACAAAGCAAATCTCGCAGAGCTCTTGTTAAGCTTATTAGCCAGTTCTGTGAACGAGAAGAATTTTTGCAACGAGAGGATGAAGGCATGTCGGTGCTTCTGGAGCTAAATGATGTGCTGGTTTTGCTGGTGGAGGCGCGGCCAGCGGCTGTCGGCGCGGGGGTGGCGGCCCGGTCTTCATCTTCAGACAGAGCGGGGATGACGGCGGAGGCTGTGCACGAGGGGCAACTCGCAGCGGCGCGGGCACCTCCGGAGCGGCGGACAGGGCCGAGGACATCGCTGGAGCATCAGGCGGCTCAAGGGACATCAGCGGAGCGGCAGGTGGCCATGAGGACGTCGCTGGACAGCGAAACACAGCGCAGGGGGAGAGACTGCATTGGAAACAGCTGCTGTAGTGTTTCATCAGGTGGATTCAGAAAAGACTTCAGGATAAGTGGACATGTGGGTGAGTCAACAGCTAAAGA
>VVHJ01039016.1:10510-22977 GCA_015107715.1 Tylochromis polylepis | reverse complement strand
AAGCATATGTTTACATGATGTATGTTAAAACGCTTGATAGTATAATTAAAACCTCTGACAGGAACCACAGGGACTTTTGTTCCCTCGAAGGGAAGGAGTATGTAATCGGTTCCACTTGTCTGTCTGTCTGTTAGCGGTCCAGTGTCCACAGTTTTAAGTTAGTTGACTGCAATCTACTGACATCTAGTGGTGAGATTTTACACACTGCACCTTTAAAATGATCCCAAAACCGTTCCCAAAGGTGAACTCCGAACAGTCTCAAAGAATCAAGTCTGTCTGAATTTGTCTTTCTTTAGAGATCGTTTAAGTTTGTCTCAGTCGGGCTCTCGCTATAAATCGCATCAAGAGCAGAAGATAACCACTCGCTAGCTCTGTTCTGGTGTGAGAGTAGCACAACTGGACATCATGCATACGTTGTGCAGTCAGGGAGCTTCTGGATAAAAATGGCAGATCAGAATGCACGGGCTCCTGCATTATCACACGCAACACTTAGTGTAATAGCGAGAGAAGTTCGTGGTCACAGTGCATGTGAGGAAAAAGGCTTGCCTCTTACACAGTTTGTATCTTTGAGTTCTGACAATTGTGTTGTCACATATTCCTTCCACATAAAAATCACGCTCAGGTGGAACTCAGTTTGCTTGTGGGTTTTTTTTGCCGTTGATTAGCAGTGAACCATTGTGCCAACACAGTTTATGGCGAGGGCACAATGCAGTTAAAAAAGTGGATCTATTTGTAAAAAAACAAACAAACAAACAAACAAAGAAAAAAAAACAGGATCCAGTGCAACCTAAACTAGGAATATGAGGCACTCTCTTTGCATGATCAGTCATTGTGATCTTTGTGCACGGCTGTTACATTTATTAAAGGTGGAGTTATCTCAAATGGACAAATGAAATTGGGACATTAGTACACAGAGATGGATCTCTGTGAAGATCCATCACAAGAAACAGCGATGTGCAGCCCATCACCTGACTTGAATTGTTTCCCATAGAAATGACCCCAAACTCCACAAACAAACTGGCTTTGTGCAGGCAGCATTACAAGCATGGACACTGTGATGGTGGAAAATAAGCATATGTTTACATGATGTATGTTAAAACGCTTGATAGTATAATTAAAACCTCTGACAGGAAACACAGGGACTTTTGTTCCCTCGAAGGGAAGGAGTATGTAATCGGCTCCACTTGTCTGTCTGTTAGTGGTCCACTGTCCACAGTTTTAAAGATATCATTTTAAATTTTGTCTGTCTAGATTGGCTAAACATTTGACCTTGAACTTCAGTTTTAGTGCCCAAGATCAAAGTTGACCTTGAAAAAAATTGTCAAGAAACCATTGCTGGTGTCACATACCTAGTTATTACTGAGATTTGAAAAAAGGTGCCGCTACATGATTTGAGGTCAACAAAATGTACCCATACTTGCCCCCCTTTATTTATTTATTTTATTTTGAATTATTAATGCACAGTTACAAACAGACTACATCATGCAGTTACATTATAGTACAGTGATTCACTAACACTGTAACTGGGGCAATAAATAGTAAGTGCAGTGGGACTGTTTTATGCACTGGCCTCTCTGAATAAATAAATGAAGCCGTTACTTTTAAAGGAAGCAAAAAATAACCTGAATTCCCAAAGGATTGGCTCTGTGAAGGTGGAAACAGATGAAGCCCTCAAAAGTGCTTTAACAAACTAAGGAAAGTGAGTGTTTGATCTCTTTTAAACACACCTTCCTCCTCCCCTGCTGCCATACAGAAACATTTCAGATGTAGCGATGAAGGCGCCGCTCATCAGAACATCCTGGAAATCGGCCATCCTATTTATGGGTGTGGAATGCTGACAGATTCATGTCAGTGGGTAAATCTTTAAGCTTTATTCCCGTTTTAAAGAAAGGACAAGCGCAAATAAATGTAAATGGGATAAATTAATTATTCACACTGGAAACTGTATTGAAAGACTTTTCTAGAGGAGCGATTTATAGCTCTATGCGCTAGATACACTGCACTCTGCACAGGAGCTTTACAAACTGACCCTCTTACACTTGACTGACTCCTGCAAGACAGAACTGGGACTCTGTAAATGAATAATATCTGCAGTGTACATGTTTGAGTGGGAGTGCTCCAGCTTGTAGAGGTGACTGAGCAAGAACAAGAACAGATGAAAAATAGATCATGTTTTAAACACGTTCATTGGTTTATGGCTTTAGTCTGGTGACTCCTTTTGTCTCAGCAGTGAGTACGAGCAGCCTGGCAGAAGCTTTATCTCTGGGAGAAGGAACTATGTGGCACAGCCAGGAGAAAATAGAAAATAATTTAATATCACAGAGCTGACTTTTTAAAAAATGTTCACATTTGTATTGGGCAGTATTGAGTACACTTATGATGATGTATGATGATGGCTAACTGAACGCTAACATATACATTACTTAAAACCGTCCTTTATACATCAGACACACAACTGATACAACTACAAACACCCACATTTCTGTAAAAATACATATCAATCTAATTAAAAAATGCCTTTACCTTAAGCTTTTTAAGCCTGAACTTTTCCCCGGATTGATGTAAGGAAAAAATCACATGGCATAGATGGGACGATCAAGTGGGCTTCCTCCTGATCTTCTGTGCCGCTGGTAAAACTGATGTCTCCTCCTTGCAGAGTATTCCTACAAACTAGAGATCCTTCACACACGCCCTCCCCTCGTCATATCCACTACAACGGCTCACAGCTGTAGAGGCACAGAGGCAGTCACAGACTCACTGCACTCACACCAGAACTTGTGTGTTTGTCTCTTCTTTTAAACTTTGTGATTTTCTAATGGAATGGCCTTTATATTGATGCTGCTTCACATATTAACCACCCGGAGTTCACTTTTGAGTTTTCATTAAATTAGGAGTAGCAAAAAGGCAAATACCACCCAAAACAAGTAAATGAAGAAATGAAGAAAGGTTAATTTTGGAAAAGATGCTAACATGTTTATGCGCTGACAGTTAATAATAACAAATACTAAAATAGATACAGTGAATACAGGCTCCGGGTCTCTCGTCAGCTAGTTTCTAATTCAAATGAAAATGTGAATCTAAAGTTAAACATTTACAAAGGGATTAATTTTCTTTAGTCCTGTCTGTAGTTTTGCTCTCAAATCTATTTCCTGATTGCATAACACAGAAACAAGCTAAAAATGTCCAGACCAGACTCAATAACTTCTTATATTGTCTAATCCACACAGATCCCTTAATAGCTCTAAAACATTTGTTATATTTTAGTTTTATTTACCAGAATACTACTACTACTACTAATAATAATAATAATAACAACAATAATTTGGATGAAGTCAAACTAGTCCTTTTGTCCTCTCTTCCTAGTTTTGAGCTAATTGTCTCCTGACTGTAGTGTTAGATTTAGATAAAACAGAAAATATTAATGTAATTATCTAAAGTACAGACCTTAACCTGATTGAAATGTACAAAAAATGAATGCCTGCAAACCTCAGTGGATCTACTAAAAAGTTGATTCTGTCTATCTGGATGTAGTGTTCTCAGTGGGAGAAAGATTTCATCACTCATCCAAGTGTCTTTTTCAGTCTTCAGTCCATTCCCCAAATTTCTGTGAATGCTACTCATGACCATTGATTGGTGGCCATTGATCAGTGACTGTATAAATATTGTTTTCTCATTCATATGTGTTAGCTGTCCAACCTATATTCCATCCTCTGTCACTTCAGTGCCATAAGATAAAACCAGAGGAGCGCTAACTTTTACTGAACCTGACTGTGAAATCAGATTATACCTCCAGTCTCTTCCTGCCTTCTTGTATACACAAAACTACAACAGTACTGATTTTGTCCTTAAAAATGCCACTTTCTTCAATCCCATGCACTGAACGTTTTCTAATAAATAATACAGGATCTAAGTCCCAGTGATAAACTTTATGACAAATCCTTGAATTTAAACTTTTCAGCTATTCAAACAAATACTGTGAGGTAAAAAAAAACAAACAACACACCCCTTTCCAAAAAAAAAAAAACCCTTTAAAATTAACACTACGACCTTACAATAATGACTAAACTAGAGATTAGTTTATTTTAGCGAAAGAGAAGGCTCAAAGGAGATGCCATGTGTCAGGAAATGTATTTCTTATGTCGAATGAAAAAAACAGTCTTTAATGTTGGACAACAATTTGGTGTAGACTAAATAAAGCTCAATCAAGGAATGCAAGAATATTTACAGCAAACAATGTTATTGCCAGGACAATCATTTCAATCCATCAGTAAACCTGAGCAATGCACCAGAACCATGTGTTCAAGCGGCAGGTACACTGATGCCGAGGATACTTCATGTAGAAACTGTGTCTGATCTTTCACAAGTGATTTCTTATTTTTCAGCAGTTTTTTTTTTTTAGGTCAGAGGTGATTGTACACTGGAACTGTGCGCCTCAGCTTTAAATTAGCATCGAAAAACAGTACTACTCTCTTTTCTTACTCTTATTGTTTGAGAGAGCAGCTGCTCTTTAGCTTTTTGAGAAATTTTGACTTGTCACAGAGGGAAAAGCACATGCATAAATAATAAATCAAATGATGCCTGAATTCCATTTAACTGCTTCAGGGTCCTGGCATTGTGCATGCTGCCATGGTTCAGTGGGATACTTTAACTGATCAGAGATATAATTAATGATATTATTACTCACAAGGAAATACCGGGAAACACCTTATCTGCTTATTGGTAAGCATTGGAATGGGAATATTGCATACAAGTAATATTTACAGTGTTGTGAAATGTCTTAAACTGAAGAGGTAAATTAAAAACTAAAGTAACTAACATATGGGATCTTACTAACACCTATGGTATTTATTTCAAAATCCTACGTTACCTTGTGCTCAAGTTATTGCATTCACAAGATTTCCAGAAAACTTGACCTCTGACCTTGAGCTTGAGGTCAAGTCACTGAGATTCTAACTTGTTCAAGTTTTTTTTGGTAGATGCACCTATGGTGTTAATTTGACACTCCTACATTGTTTTGTTCTCGCATTCACAAGCTTGGGTATCATTACTGGGCATAGTGATGACAATACAGTATCAGCCTTTTATGGCTGATGAATAAAAACAGACTTTTGGAATCTGTGTATTTGATTTGATATTTTAACATATCTCTGAGAGGTGGCTAGACAACTTTCCAACATTTAGTTTGTAAAGTATGCAAGCAGATTGTGATTTGGCATATATACAAATAAATGTCACATATAGATTTGGTCTGTAGAGCACAGTTAGAACCTTTAACAGTTCCAGTAGCTGTACTGGGTGTCACCTAAACCCCTTAAAACATTATTCTCACATGTGAATACGTTTGAATATTTGATAAAAGGAAACTAATGCTACAATGACAGTTAATGACATATACGACAAAGCTTGAATGGTGATATGCCGATTGTCTGGTAACGACTGTGTTGTCAAATTTGAAACAGAACCCAAAAATGAAGGAAAATGCTTTGATTAAAAAGGTACAGCCAGTAATTTTTGAGGTTATTTATTTTAAAAAAAAGATATTGTACTTATAAATATACACTGATTAGTGTGTAATTACATCTTCCAACAAATGCATGCATTATCATAAATTTAGAATTAATTTATTAAAAATACATAAGAGAGGATGCTGTTTTGTGGAAGCTGCCTTGTTTCCCCAGCATATTTGCATACAGTGGCTGGGAGGGACATCACCATTCTGACTAAATGGATTTTATGTATGTGGCTAGACACAGGCCACCGACATAGCACGCCAGCAGCGGAGGAAAAGAGAAGTCAGAAGCATTCGACTGCCATGGAGGGGCATTTAAATTTGTGTCTGCAACTTCAAAGTCAAGATATGAAGCAACATTGTCGGAGAAGGGCAAAGAAGTAAACACACAAAGGCAAATAACTCCACTGGCATCTTAATAAAATGTCATTCTCACCTCAAGCCTCATATCCTGAACTGAAGTCAGAACAGAATGACAACATCCACAAACATGCTCATTTATTCCTCATTTATCGGACACGCAGCCCTCCTCTGAACAGCCGACAATGAGCCGACTAAACAACAACAGCTGGTTATGAGAAAACATAATACCAGCTAATGTTAGGATTAAGTATCCTTAAAATCACGCTTTCCCTCTGACAAACAGCTCGATTACATTCTCACATCATATGAGAGTTAATTCGTCAAGTGTCTGAGTCTACTTCAAAGCAGCTAACAAGAGCAGCTGGCAGACTAACAGTGGCAAAAAACAGCAGCGCTTACCAACAGAAAAGTTCAGAAAAGTTTGACGTTATTCAACATGTTCAAATATAGTGTGTACAAAAATATATTTGTTTTACACAAACAGTAGTAGAAACACGTCAGCCAGCAGCAGCTGTTATGGGGTACAGTCTAAATTGAGTGATTTTGATCTCTCTTAGGTGACTAAAACTTTTTGTTCTATAACAGCCACCGTAGCTGAGATTATCCACTTGAATTGGGAGGGGTAAGAAAACAGAATTTAGCTGATTGTAACCTGCCAATCTACTGACAGTCAAACTGTCAACAGTGAAAATTTGAATAACAAATAACAACATTCTATGTTAATCATCAGCACCTAGAAATCAGTCCCACCAGGTGAGCTTTGCCCCCTCCGTGTTGCTGCATCTGAAAGCAGAGGCTTTGGGACTGATGCTTTTTTTCAGGTGCCTCCCAAAAACTGACCATCACTTTTCCTGGAACCAGCAGAGGCTCCTTAAACTGGGCAGTGACGGTGACGGGAGCCGTGATGACTTTAACCCCTGTTGGCAAAACAGAGCAGCTAACTGACATGCTAGAACAAGACAGAGCCATCCTTAATAGTGACTAATTTACACATAGGTGTTAATATTGTCATCATCTGATAAATCGCATTACCTTTGTGCTTTTCGATTTCAGCCAAGCAGACAGAGAACATCCAGAGACTTGGTGCTCTTTGAGGTGTGAAGCTAAAGAGCCTGGCCGGCAGAGAGAGGAGCCGACATGGGAAAGTCCATGTACACTTCAGGTCGGGAGTCCAGGGAACTCTGAGCTCCACCTGCTTCAGAGTGTCTGGTGCTGGCTCATCTTTCTCACCTGCCAGAACAAAGATCAAAGTCATGGTGATCAGGTGAGTTTAAACTCTAAGTGTGCCGTCGCTTTAAAAATACAAATATTCTAAAGGGAAATAACTGTGACACTACTCACTCTCGTTTTCATTCTTAGGTGAACATCTGATGGCTTTGTGAAGCTTGTTTTCGGACAGCAGTGTCAGGACGTTTTCCCACACTACGCATCTGGAGCGGGAAGTAGCAGACAGACAGATGTCCACCTCCACCCCTAGATCAGTCGGCTGGTACCCCAGGACTTGCACCCGCAGGGTGAACGGACCCTTCTTCAGCTCATCGATTGGCTGAAAGGTTTTTAAACTCTGACGCACATGGACGAGACCTAAAAAACATTTAAAACACTCAAAGTTGGACAATTTTCTCTTTAAACCTGCAGTACACATAAAAAGATGAAGATTGAAATCACTTAAAAAGGTATGATTTGAAACGATGGACTAACAACGTTTAAATATTTTTTAGCTTTTTTACTGGGAAAAACGCCCTATTTTTGGTAAACAATGTAGCGACTGTACTAAGTCAAGCTTTTAAAAAAATGGTCAGTTTTCATTCCTGTCCTTGTGTTTTCCAGTAAATTTGTTTTTTTTCTCTTTCTCTTCTTTCAGTTGTGACTGACTGCTTTTGTGAGCAGAGTAAAAAATAAATGGATAAATAGATACCTTGGAAAACCACAAAAAGTATGTCTTCAGCAAATTAAAATGGCACTTGTGGGATTCTTGCATTACCCGGTTCGTCTTCTAGTGAAAGTCATTTGAGCCTGCATTAACCTATAATTAAACCTTCACTGTTTGTTTGAAATCCATCCATCCATCCATTTTCTACCACCTGAAGAGTGAGTCAGCTCTTCAGGAGACAAAAGACCAGGAAGGCACCAAGTCCAGACAGTGTGCCACCTTATTGCCTCCAAGTCTGCACTGATCACCTGGCCCCATCTTGACACTGATCTTCAGCAGATCCCTGGAGTCATGCCTGGAGTCACCAGTAGGGACACTCTCCAGCACCCCACCCAGTGACTCCAAGAAGGCTAGGTACTGTGAACTGTAGTTCAACCCCAACGTATGGGCAGCGAGTCAGTTTGAATACCCACCCCTGCCTGCTGCCTCTCACTGAGGGTAACTCCAGATTGGTACAAACTCCAGCCCGTGTCCAGCAGACTGCGTTGAGGTCAGACTAACTATATCTAGGCAGGATCTCGCAACCCCTTCACCCCAGCTCATGATCCTTTCCCACCAGAGAGGTGTTGTTCCATGCCCCAATAGCCAACCTCAGCAGACATCGCACACGACCATTACAATTCCTTCTGTGGGTGACGAGCCCACAGTGTGGCCCACTTGAGATCACTGCTTTTAAATGCAGTCACAGAGCTTTGATGAATGAAGCTGCAGTATTTTGTACATGAAGTTTCTAATTATATCACTGGAACAATCAAATATTGAAATCAGGGCATTTTTGGGAATAAAATGTACCCATCAAATGTCCGCTGAGTTGAGATATTAACAAAAGAATCAGTCTGATTAAAGACACCCGTATCATCAGAATCAGAATACTTTATTATTCCCTGAAGAAATTCTATAAATGTTTGTCTTATTTTATGCATGTCTTACCTGCTGGGCTGAGCCTGAAGTTTTCATGAGTTAACAACATAAGGAGAAGTCTGCCGCAGAGAAACTCCGGGAAGCACAGCGGGATGTCTCTGTATTCACTGTCTGGATAATCCCAACCATAACCTGCAGCACTGCAGAACCTTCGCAACAGAGCATCCTCCAGCCTTACAGAGACACAAACACCAACTCAAAGACGACCCTCTCCCAGCTATTAGTTTAAAATGCATGCGTAAAACGTTAGGCCGCACTCACCTGCAGTTGACCACCGTATAAACAGCTTCTTGTTCCTCTGTACCGTATAAGCAGCCTGCTCTCCGGGTCACTCTTCTGCTCAGGTATTTCATGTAAACATACGCATTACTCGGAAGTTTGTCGCTATGCAGTTCGTTTGTTTTCAGCCGCTTGTGAGCGCAGTAAACGTGAACGTAAACTAAATACACGGAACATACAGACAGTGAGGCAACAATGTAACTCTGCGCATTCCCCATTATCTCTTAAAATATTCATGTAAGATCACAGAAACCGCTTAGCAAAGGTTAGTTCCAAGTGCATTCAACAGTACGGCAAACGTCCTGGGACAAACAGTGCGCAGTCGGCTCATCAGCAATGAAACTCACACTCGTTGACGGTTTAAAAAAAAACTTTACTGTCGATGCACAATCACGTATTCCACAATTATTCTACATATTTTTCAGTATAAATTACAGCTGTTTCAGAGTCGGCTCCTCTCACTAATTTTCTATTACAGTGTAAAAATATTTATTTTTGCTTATCAAACTGTCTGAAAAGTGCAAACTATTCAGCAATTCATTCTTCATTGTTTTTTTTGTTTTTTCAAAACGAAGAGAAGTAGTCACTCTTATTGGCCGCAAAGAGAGCTTAACAAAAACAAAACAACCCCCGCCCCCCAACAACTCATGTATAGAAATATACAAAGAGAACATTCATATCCAGGCTGAAGGGGACATTGTGTCTGTCTGAGAAAGTTTCTTCAGTGGTTCCTGAGGTGACGGAGATGTCCTGACTCGTCTGTCCCGTCCCCGCTTTTAAACGTCTTCATCCAAATAGAAGCAGCAGCACAATGCAGACTGAATTCACTGCGATCAGCGGCACTGCAGGGAAAAATAATACATGACATGGTCTGATGCAAGAGAAGTGAAGGTGATCTAAGTCACTCTATCCGAAAAATACTGAGTGTGTGTGATAAAGTGGACACCCACCTCTCATGACTGTCCTGACGGAGCGGATAAGGTTCATTAGCTGCACTTTGATGCCTGGTTCATCGCCAAATCCCCCGACACTTTGATCCACTCCCCAGCCAACTGAAGATGGTTAAAACGAACGGATTTGTATCAAGTACTTCTATTTTTGTTACACCAGAGTGGAAATTAAAAATACAGAATGTAAAGATAGACGAACAACAAAGTCTTCCTGTCAAATGAATAGAAGGTGGTGTAGCAACTTTAAATAAAGCGAAATCACAAACTTATGTGCCATTTAAATTGTTCTATTTGACTAGCTATTTAGCATTAGCCATCTTAAACGCTGGGCAAATTCTATACATGACCTCTTGAGAGCCTAACATTTGAATTACAGACACTTACTTTTACTTAGAAATCTTTCTTCGTGTAGTACAGCGACAGCATTGATGCACAGAATAGCTGCTTGTATAAGAGAGTATAAGGTAAATGCCATGTTGTCTCGATAAGTAGCTAGCTATATGTTAGCTGTAGCTGACACTATTTACATCCGGAGGCCGCTCTGCTTTGATTGGTCGTCGGGCTTAGAGAGTAGGCGGGGCGCGTCCAATCCAGAACCTTTCCGTAAGAACTGCTACGGAAGGGCTCCATCTATCCCCAAGCACCACCTTCTGACGTGCCCTACAACCAGTGGTAAATATTTGCCTCTTGGGCATTTGTGAGAAAGCTTTCTTTTATATTTTTGTAGCATTTACTCACAGTTTGCTTAGGGTCAGGAGAACACTATTTCTGTTAAATTCATTTTAGAAGCTTGTCTGACAGAAAACCATGAAGCCAAACTCCCTCAATGTGCAGGCAGCTGAGAAAAAGGCCTCTTTCTGAAATCTGGCTTTTCACACACACAAAGTGAATTGCAGTTAGCCTTTCACGATCTGCCCCTCACTCATATAAAACTTGACCAAAACAGGATGCAAATGTATAACCAAGAGCTAAAAGTTTGATAACTGTTGTTTGACAGAGCCATGGGCAATGTCTTGATATTGAGGATGTCAAAGTGTCCCCACCACCCCTGAAAAAACAAAACAACAACAAAAAAAAGAACAGTGGCAGCTGGCAGCAGCCTTTGGCAGATACGGGCTGCTGCAGTATCCCTACTTCCCACGGCCTTGTTTGATGGTTATTATGTGCAAAATAGTCTCAAAACACCACATTATGCAGAATGTTTTTTCCTTTAATATCTCACGATTTTATTATGGTGTCATTATTAATGTATATGTTATAGCTGGCATGGTGGATAACTTGGTAGGGCATGTAATGTGTTTTTTAAAAAAAGGCATATTTAATGGTGGAATTAATTTTTTTTTCCATGTATAACCTGAACATGCAAACTTAGCCCTACATGTTCCACTTTGTATTTGAGTATTACCAAATGTACCACTTTCCACAAACTGCCTTTGATGAAAATGTCATCAGCTGCCTTTAGTAATCTCTACTTGAATTTGCTCGATTCAAATAGCAGGACCTTGTAGATAAAATCAGTGCTGTACAAATTCTCTGAGTTCCTCTATTTAAGAAACACAAGAGGCTGAATCATGAGAATAAAAATCTTTATTAGTGTTTTATGAAGTCTGCATAATATGCGCACGCCTGAGAAGCTTATGGTCAGAAAAAAAAAGGAAAAACAGAAGAGAAAAAGAACTGCTCTATCAATACCGCCCTCTACTGGTAAAACAACTGCCACATCTATTGTACTGACTGCTTTGCAAAAAGATTACTGTTAAATACACACATACTGTACTACTGTTATGTATATATGTATATGCATGTCTGGTCCACGTCAGTTTCTGTAATGCATTCATATGTTGTAGGCCAAAGTCAAAACAATGTAACACTGGACCCTAACACTTGGTTCAGTTCCCCAAATCCAAACTTCACCAGGTGCACTTAAAGTACAATCACTACTGCCATATGGTAAACATATTTTGGGGGTGGGGACATGTTAAACTCGCAACAGCCACGAAATGAGTTGAAGCCATAAAGTCTTGTTGTACATACTGTATTTTATAGACGGAACAAGTACGATACAAACACCAACACAGAATGTCCCAGTGTGCAGGCACATTCACTCCTCTCACGAGAGAAAATAAACACTCTCCTTCCGATGTTACTGTAATGTTTTGAAAGCCAATTATATCTGGTTCATCTTAACCTGCCTGCCGTAAGCACCAGAAGGCTACAAGAGGTCACGTGTGTTTTTCCAAAAATGAAAGGGGGGGCGGAAAAAAATAAAATAAAATTTAAGCTGAATGAATAAATGGCTATTACAAAGTTTTACATGCCACTGGAATCATTCAAACCATTACAGAAAAGTTGATTTCAGGCAACTCTGTTGCTGTTTTAGTGTACTTTAAATGCACCAGATTTTTTCAGAAGAGACAAAGGGTAGATACAGGCTGCACATCATGTGTGGCAGTGACGTTTTTTTTTTTTTTTTTAAACCAAAAAAAAAATTTTTTTAAAAATTTTTTATTAT
>VVHJ01039016.1:0-10490 GCA_015107715.1 Tylochromis polylepis | reverse complement strand
ATTTTTTGTGGAGAGAAAAAAAAAAAATATATATACATATATATATATATATATATATATATATGAAGGAATGATCTATGCCCTCCGTGTCATTTTGGAAAAAAAACTGTGGTCTTTATAATATTATTTTAATAAAAAGTGAACGACAGAAATTTTAAGTATATTTATATATAAAAATACATGAGAATACAAAAGTAGCAAAACAATGGGGATATAGGCTAAAAACAGAATGAATTCATTGAAACCTTCAAATTCTCCCAGTGAACCGCTCTCTGCTTCACCTTGGAGAGTCCCAGGACTCCCCAGTGTCTGTCAAAAATAAAAAAAGAAGCTTTTTGATTAACAGCTGATATTCTCTGGTCCCTGCCCAGTGCACCCTGCAAAGCCTGGCCCACCACCTCTTCAGCGTCCATACCAGGCTGTTCAAGTGGGGGATGTAAATCAACTAAACCAAGGACACATAAGAGTGCCATATAATGACAAAAATCATAAACTCTTGTCAGACTGAGTTAGCACTTCGTTTTTGAAATATTTATTCAACCAACACTCTTTTCTCCATTACGAGGAATGTCTTATAACGACACCCATCAAGACTTAAAATAAAAATAGAATAAAATAAAATAAAAAAGGAAAAAAAAAACAAACAAGCAAAATCTGAGGTGTGTGTGTCTGTCTCTGTGTTTGTGTGTGTGTTGGTGGGGGGGGTGTTCTGGCAAAGACAATTCAAATGACTTTTTAACAAAAACAAACACAAACACAAACAAACAAAAAACAAACAAACACTGTGGCGTTCCTTGAGGGGAACGGCCACCAAGGCCATCATTTCTTCGCTAAGCCACCTCTCCCTGACAAGAGACGGGGCCGAGTTTCCCGGAGAAAGGTAAACTCGTGTTACGTTAACAATGTTTGGGGTAGGCTTAAAAAACAAACAAACAAACAAAATCAAAGAAAAATCATGTTACTCATACAAGCAATCTTCAAATACTGAGAAACTATTCACAGATATTTTTGGTATCTCCTCTACTTCCCAGACTAAAAACCAATATACATTTTATTTGTACCACAAATAGATCTAATATTAAGGTTTTGGGAAAACAGTTTTAACAAGGTGCATGACATAGAGGGGTAACAAAGTGCCAATTTTTGTTGTTGTTGTTTTACTCAAAAGTCTGTATCTGTGTGTGTGTGTGTGTGTGTGTGTGTGTGTGAAGTTAACAGAGGGATGTGGAACTGGGCCACAAATACTATGAAGTATGTCACAGAAAAATCAATCTGTGGGGTTTCCTTTTTTAAATGAAAGGACTCACAAGTTTAGAATTTAATGAGCTTTATAATGGGCTTTTTTGTGGGGGGGGGGGCTATTTTAGGACATACTGGAGCAGCGTGCAGATGGGGAACCCATCTGGGTCAGAACTTTGTCCAGCCACTGCAAGGGCCCGTTCAAATGCAGCTCGATCCAGCAAGGAGTGCTTGTGACAGTCTGCCGCCTGGAAAATAAAGACATTTTCATAAGCTGACGTAGCCTTTTTATGCTTCACAACATGTGACTTATGATGCTTTATGACGAGCTCTGTTATGTTAAGCACGCATTTCTATAGCCAGAAAGAGGATGTTGTGGTGTGCAGCTCTCTGTGTGAAATTCTTGAAAACTACTTGAAAATCTGTTGACGCCCGCTCCCCTGTCCATCACACATCCCCGGAATGACCTGAACCATTTGCATCCCATGTGATGCAAATGGTTCAGGTCATTATTAGTTGATGCCAGTAATAATGGCTCAAACTGCATGCATTTAAAAAAAGACAAACAAACAAACAAAAACAACAAAAATTTTTGCCGCCTTTGTTAGTTTGCAACAGAAATATCTGGTTAAACATTTCATCACTAATTAATCGTACAATGCCCGTTAGCGGCCGGTCCACATCCTGTCTGTGGTAGGCTCTAAGCTGTTACCAGCTCAGTCCTGCAGTTTCTTGCATCTAGTGTGTGTTGGCGCAAGCTGTAAAGCAATGCATAAAACCACTCAGTAGTTTAAGTGCTGCTGAAATGTGTAGCTCTTTGCACTATAAAGGATATTAATTAAGGTTTGAAATGATTCTTTAACACATAATATTTGTATGCAAAACATTTAACCCTCATTTTATGGAGCTTACCGTTATTTATTTTTACTATGTGGTTTTATATTTTATTGCTCTTTTAATTGGAAAACACTTTAGAAAACACAATAGTTGTCCAAAGTGCTCTGTGAATAAACTGGGTTTGGACTCTTTAACTTGGGCTCATTGTTGGCTGTTCTATGAACGCTCTGTTTGGGTAAGTCTTTGTTGTTTCTCCCCTCAAGTTTGACTAATAAATTAGTCACCAGGAACAAAACTGATAGTAAGGAAGCAAAAGTTTACTTTTAGTCCATGACTCTGCAGTAATAAGGCCCACAAAGGACTATAGGGTGCATTAAAGTTCCGTGTACGAGGCTCCAATTAGATTAATTGGTAAGGTTTCAAATCAAAGTTCCACATATTAGGTCACTAAATTAATACCAAGTATGACTACATTCCATGTTTGTTTGAATTAAGAATCCTGAACACAGTTTCTGGACCAGTGCTCACCTGTACTCAGCTCCCCAGCCTTTGACAAAGCTCATGCGGATAGTGCACATCCTGGTGAGTTGGTAGACGGCCTCAAAGCCCTGGTTGACTGACTGGGCCAGCAGAGCTGCAAATTCCTGGTTGTTAAAGATTTTTAGGTTACAACCTGAAAGGACAGAGAGAAAAACAGGCCGTCGGTTTTCGCTGGTGGAAAAAGATGAATCGCAATGAGCCTTTGGTTGGAAGTGGTCTGTTATTGTTTTTGCTGTGGATAATTATTAATGGCACAGACCGTATGTGGTGATTCTGCTGGCCTTCACAAGTTAGTGATTTGATTAATTTAAAGGCTTTTTTATTCTGATACACTGTGAATTAGCATTCTGAGTACATGGCAGAGAAGTGGACTGTATTTCAGAGGTGATATGAAAGGTTGCTATGGAAGCGGTGGGGGTGTAATTGCCGTTTTCAACTTAAAGCAGGATGCTACACAATTTTAAGGGCGAAACATCTTATTTCTTCTTGAGCAACTCACCTGGAGGAATTTTACACACTGTTGCTGGATGCCAACCATACCGCTGGTTGCAGTTTGGACTCTGGACAAAGATGGCGCTATCACTCAGGCACTCAGCAAATACTTCCCCTCCAATATAGTAGAGTCTAACTCCTCTTCCTGTAAACACAGACAGAACACAGTTACTCAGACATACTGAATGGTGTCAATATGTAAAGAAGGTAATTTTGAAGGCTGGAAGTACAACAAGTTTCCTACAGACAGTTTTATACTGCTAACACACACTGAGCTGCGCTATACCTATGTGCCTTCGGGTCATCTCTACAGTGGCATTCCTGTTAACATTAGACAGCAGGCCCAGGCAGAAGCGTTCAGAGTTTGATGGATCTGTGAATCCGTCCACTGTCAGCGAGGGCTGAGAGGCGTGAAACGTCTCCCCAACGCGCTGGTTCAGCTCATAGTACGCTATAGAGCACCAGAAGGCCGGCTCTGAGTAAGTCACTGGCTGCAGGTCTGCAGGAGAGGCAGAACTACACATCAGTTACAGAAGAATTACAGAGCATTTCTGCACTGAAAGAAGAGCAAAGAACAGTACTGAAAAGTTTTCTCTGTGTGTGCACAGATGTGTCTGCTTTCCTAATGACAGGCAACCACAAAACCCATCCAAAATCACCACCTCACTAATTTATTACCATTGTTGTGATTACCAGCAAAAACCCCGCTCTATGTGTAGGTTTTGCCAAGCCTACGGCACTTGTTTGCTTCAGTCATGTATGCAAACACAGACTTGTTAATTTATCATTCTATTTTTTAAAATCTTCATTATACTGTTGTACATAAAACATAAGACATAAAAAACCCCACCAAATAACTGAATAAAAAATGTATACTGTTCTTTGTAAGCTAAATATTTATTGTAAAGAACAGAGTCATTAATTACAGGGACTATTAGATTAGTAGATCAATTGTGGATTTTGTGCCTCCCTGCTTTTAAAACTGCCACTATTAAACCACTTTCCAATCATACTTTAATGTAAAAGTTACTTCAATGGCCTTTCACTGGTCAGGTTACGGCCTACTTATCAAACAATCTTTCACTCATGTCATTACTTGCCTGCCCATCTACACTTGTGTTTTTTTATAATGAATTTAATTTCATTTATTTTCACTTGGTTCCCTTCCAGTCTGTCAGATTTAACATATTCAGTTACACAATTATTTGTTTGAGTAGAGTTAAAAACAACACTTACCCATGCTGTGATTGACAGGAGACAGAGTGCTGGGGGAGAGCTCTGCGGGAGAACCTAACCAGAAAACAAGAAGTCATGGGTGTGGATGCATTAAAATGGAAAAGGTGGCTCATATCTTATAATGAACCTGGTGGCTGTCTTGCAAAGAAAAGCCAAAATGATACCATAAAACTCATCTGTTTGCTTTACAGTGAACAGAAGAGATGCTGTCTACTGTTGCCATAACACTCGATCTGTACATCTTGCTAGATGAGAAGATAAAGTTTGAGCTACAGCTTCTTTCACTGCACTAAGGGTGAAATGGATTAGTTATAAAACAGTAAGTAGCTTGCTGCTGCAGTTGAGGTTATCATCAACAGCACACCAACCTACTTTATTTTTACATCCATTTCCAGAACAAGACACCAAGCACTGCTATAGAATCTTACAAAATTAAACATTTAACTTCTGTGATACAAACTTTAAATGCTTTTCTTGTGTCTGCTCACGTTTCTGTGGGGGGAAAAAAACAACAACAACAACAACAACAAAATAACCTAAAAAGATTCAATCTGGATTTTGTCCCTGATCCCCTCCTTAAGAAATTGAGGGATACTGCACATTTTAACCCTCTGAGGTATAACAGAGGGGGAAGCGCAACAGGTAGAATCAAGGTGGAGGATTGAATCAAAACGCTTTCAATAAAGAACAAGCACTGACAGACAGAACAGATTGATGCAGGGTGCTACAGTGTGCCTGACAATAACAATAGCTGTGAAACTCTGTTCTTATTCATGCCTTCCTGTGTGGTATATACATACCCATGTCTGAATGACACTAAGCTCTCACTTTAGTGGCCTGATAAGGCCAGCGCTTGTCACAGTCAAAAATTCACCTTTAAACCAGTAAATGAATAAAACTGTAATCTCTTAATGCAACAATCTAAAACTATGTGTTACTATTTGCCTACTTGATCTGGGATGGGCTTTGATGGACAGATCATGTTGGTACTAACTTCAGTTATCAATCACTAAAACAAGTTAGAACAAATTTTAAGTACGTTTATGGTAGGTATAGACTGGTGACTGGTTCTTATATAGAACTTTTCTACTCTACCTGAGCACTTTATACAACATGCCTCATTCATTCACCCATACATACAAGCACTTTTTTTTTTTAATCTAACATTCACACTCCAATGAATGCATCGGAGAGCAATTCGGAGGTTCAGTATCTTATCCAAGGATACTCTGACATGCAAACTGGAGCAGCCAGGGATCGAAGCACCAACCTTCCAACCTGCATCCAGGTATAACCTGCAGCTATTGTGACTCATCTGGCTAGTGATGTGGGACAGAGAGGAAAAGGAGAAGGACGTGCTAGTCTAGGGTACCTGTGTCCATACTTTGATTCATCTGCTGATCACTGGCCTCCCCATCCTCACTGATGTAGCCTGGTGGAGGCGTTTCTGTTGAAATGATGCAGGGAGGAAAACACAAAAAAAGTGATCTTGAACAAATCTTGAAAGCACGTGTTTTCTCAAATCACATTTTCTTTCCTGACATGATGTAAATACAAGAAGCAAACTCACCTGGTATATAGTTGTTTGGAGGTTCGATTCCTGTTGGAAAATTTGTGTTCTCGGGTATGGAATGAGTGTAGTCATCTAGAGGTGGCAGCTCTGGCAGGATTTCTGAATGTCTTGGCACAAGAACAGGAGGCAGCACTAAAGTGTTGGGAAAAAATTGCCAGAAGAGATTTACATATTTAGAAAAATGGCTTTAAAATGTTGCTGCTTACCATTCATTACAACTTCTCACGTTTAAAAAGCATGATTTGGCTCACCTGGGGTCTCCACCCTCTGGTAGTGGTAAGGGTTGATGCAGACTTCGTCCTTCTTGAGGTGGAAGGCGTACTCACAGGCCTCAATGGCACGCAGCTCGTGGTGGCTGTGAAGGTCTGGCCATCGCCACAAACGGCAGTAGATAACATGGGGAAGGCCCTTCCTGTGGGAGACCTGCAGGCGGCCGTCCAAGGATCTGATTGAACAGCAGACAGGAGATGGTGGTGAGACAGGCAGAACACGGGGGGGAATAAATAATATGGCCAGGTAGGGGAGGTAATGGAGATGGATTGATGAGAAACAAGGATATTCTCAACATCCGTCACCTCCAACACTATGATGACAACTCTCCCACATGAAAGTTGTATACACAATAGTTGAGATAGTCACCTGGTTTGGTCAGGGTAGTTGTATAGGCCTGATGTATCCCACTGTTCTATCGTATTTGGTGTACTCAGTCCCCATATTTCAGAGCAATTGCTGTGCACAGAGAAAACAAAAACAAAAACAAAAAACAAATGATAAACATGGGACATGACTCATTCAGAAATATCAGTATGGATATGTAAACACTAAAAGGCCTCTTTTATTGGAGTCTCATGACAAAAGAAAGACATCAAATTTCAGCTATGAAAATGAAAGATGGGAACTTCAAATAAGAGAAGCCTTTTTCAACCGAATCAAGGGAGAGAAAAAAACCCAAAACCCAAACATGGAATTTGCTAGCACACACAATGAGTGAGACAAAGGGCATTCTTCACATTGTGGCATTGTATCAAACACTGAAAATAACTCTTTCACTACAATTGTTTATGTCAGAACTTATCTGGAGACATTCAAACAAACACTGAAGACACACAATGGCACAAGAGAAGGGGTGGGGGTGGCAACCTTGGCAAAAAAAAAATAACACAGGGAAAAAAACCTTTTCATTCTCAAAACACTGACAAGAAAAAGGACAGAAAAATATTAAATCAAGACGAATGGAGAGTAGTTGCTTCTGAATAACAGGCCAATAACAAATGCTACATGTTATAAGCTAAAAATACACAACAACATGTATTAGACTTTGTGATTGTAGTGGGATCTCTAAACTGTCATTTAAAGTTGGAGTCGTCTGGCTCAAGACAAAGCAGGAAATCCATTTTTGTCCACTAACCACAGAAACTTTTAGCTCATAACATCAAGATATGTTATTAGCGATTTCTACTGCAGGAAACTGCGTGATTGCAACCTAATGTCAAAGGGACACCTGTCAAAGCCACTAAACACTATAGAAGATACCAGTATAAGTATAGCTGCTTGAATGACATTACTTTTGGCTGACGTAGTTATCATTTCATTCACACTGAGCCAGTCACTCTATCGCTAAAGCATAAATGTCCTAGAACAATTCTCAGGAGATAAAAAACAGTTATCTATAGACATCCAAACATTTGATGTGGTACTTGGTGGAACATCAGTGAAAGATGTCTGTTAACACGGTGTTCCCACTGAATGCATGTCTGGGTCATCAAGGCTGGCTGACAAAGAAAGTTTCAAAGTTTTTCTCCCATGGGACTAATACAGACTGTCTAACAGCAAATATAATACAAGTTTTTAGTCACAGAAACATGAAAAAGCAGACTCAACAACAATCAGCACTGTATTATTGTACCTGGGGATGGTAACACACTTCGTGTTACAGTTCTGTGTGGTGATGGCCTTCTCAAGCTCATCTAGCTGACCCGTCTTCTTCAGCTTCTTCACTAAGCTCTTCACGGCCTTCTCGCACCATTTCTCCTCTTGTCCGTTCTGCTCTGCGCCGCCCGCTCCTCCCGGGCCGCTGGTTGATTTCTTCCAGCCCAAAAGCCTCTTCACCACAGGAGGGGTGAATGGCAATATGGAGGACATCTTAAGCTGGACAAGCCAGGAGTCTCCACAGGACTTAATACAAGCTTTCTCTCACACACAGACAGGAGGGGACTGGGAGCTACAGTTTTGGGCCCTTGCTCTCAGGAGCCCCTCTACTGACCACTGAGTCACAGGATGAACTCCACTGCTAGCAGTGTATACTCAAAAGAGACGGACACCTTGGGAGAGAGGCGTACACAAAGTACATCATTACAAATAAAACTACAGAAAAACAAGTGCATTTAAGCTTATAAAAATAACAGGCAGGCATATACAGTGAAATGCTAAAGTCTTCAGCTACCCTTCATGTCTTTATATTTTTTCTAGGAAAATGGGAAATAAGTGCAGTGATTAACTGAAAAATGTGCAAACATAAACAGAAATACAGTTTATAAGGCAAAAACATTTATGCAATTCTAACAAGTGTGAAAGTCAATATTTCTTATGACCAGCTTTTTTGTTAACACAGCCAGAACTTTTAGGTAAGCTTTCTTTTAGTGTCTTTAAATAGTCTTCAGGAACACTTCTCCAGGATTCCTGAAGGACATTTAATGGTTTTCTTTGGATTTTGTCTGCCTTTCGTTCTGCTCTCTCTCAAGATGACCCCACACTGTTTCAATAATGTTGAAGTCAAGGCTCTGTGGAGGCCAGTCCATGACTGACTTTGCTCCACTGTGTGTTTTTCTATCCAGAAATGATTTTACGGCACTGGCCGTGTGTTTAGGATCATTGTCATGCTGTAAAATTAAGCAGCCGCCAGTCGGATTTGCTCTTGATGGTACTTTTTAATACCTGTAATTCCACCGGTTTTGACAAGATCCCAAACACCGCTGCTGGAAATGCAGCCCCAAGCCATGACAGAGCCTCCACCATGTTTTACGGATTGCTGCATATGCTCACTACTATACCACTCTCCTGACATCCTCTGTATTTATTGATATAAACAAAAAAAAACCTCAAATTTGAATTATCACTCCATAAGACCTGTTGCCACTGATTTTCAGTCCAGTTCTTGTGTAATGTGGCATACCACAGCTATTTCTACTTAATACTAGTTTATGCTGGCAAGTTCATCTTTCACATTTCTCAAATATTTAACTAAAGAAATGGGAACAAGTTGTGTTTTGAGGCTGCCTAAAGATACTTGTATCTTAAAATTCCTGCCTAAAGTGTATGTATGAATGATTCATAGGTCAGTGTTAAATGGTTTAACAAACAAAGTACAAGGACTAGGCTGAAAATTAGTGAAAAGGGAGCCAATATCCAAAGAAAACCTTTGAAACACCTTTAGAAAGCCAAGAGAACTACTGTTCAAGACCATTTAAAAAACAAAACAAAACAAAGAGACAACAAAGTCTTGCTCCTTAGAAGCAAAATGTAAAGAAATGAGGGATGGTTCAAGACTTTTGCACACTATTGTATTAGACAGCGTTACTTCAAAAAGACATAAGCAGGACTGTTTTGTCAGCAGCACTACCTCTTGTGTGAAGTTAAGAAATGTCCACCTGATGTTAGCTAGTCACAAACACTGCCTGGCACCTCAACTATTTAGCTTGCAAAACAATGAAGTTAGCAGACCGGGTGTGTCTCTTCCGTGCCCACGACAAACTGTTAATGAACGCTGTGAATCCTATCAAATGAATGTCAGAGTATTTTGTGACAGTTAGTGCTAACACCAACTGGCTTTGGAAGGCCGGCTGCTAGCTGCTTGATGGGGGCCCTGCCTGGATCAAGTCACCACCAAATCCGTTTATCAAAGCTAGCTTGCAAAATTCTGCAATAACTCAAGCAAAGAGCGAAATACAAATAAAAGTTATAGCTAATGAAATTCAATAAACCATAGGTAGTTTTCGGAGAACTCATAATCTAGCTAAAGCAGCTAACGTTAGCTTAAGCAAGCTAGCTGCCAGCTTGTTATCAAAAATCCTTTTGTTGTGATCCACGAAACAGCCTCCTATGCGCAACAGTCAAGTCGCGCTACTTTTCTACCTACCATCAGGCAGTCAAATACACATAAGACACAATTTATCCAATCTTACAAAATGTCACCACACAGGTATACACAATGTAATCTATCAGTTGAATAAAGTTACCCGTTCTCTCTGCCTTTTACTCAAACACAGTAACTAAAATGAGCTAGCATCTTGGACGAACTCTTCCAAACTGAACCCTGTCTCCCGCTGGCTAACGGAGCTACATCTCCCACACAAAACAACATGCTTGAAAGTCAAGAAAGCCGCTCTAAACGTTCCAATAGTTACCCCAGTCTGAAAATCCCAGCTTCCAGTTTCTGAGGAAGAGATGTGCGCCTCTCTGAACGCCTTGGTGACATAAAAGTACATGAACGGTGCTGTATAGCAGCTAATTTTGACAAGGCTCTTCTCAACTTGCCACCACTGCTACACAAGCTAGTTAGCTAGGTTAGCTAGAC
>VVHJ01039015.1:10136-21202 GCA_015107715.1 Tylochromis polylepis | reverse complement strand
GAAGCTAGCTGGATAGTAAAAGTCCTTCTTCCGGTGAGAATAATAAGAGTGATACTGTATTCCAGAGGCCGTGAGCCAGCGTGAGCACTGTGAAGCCCCGTGTAGCATTTGTTGCTTCACATGGTCAGGGTTTTTCCCTTTGCTTATTTGGATTGGATTGGTTCTGAGGACCTGAGAAGAATCGAGGATCCCTTTTCCAGTACTGGATGGCGAGCCCAGCTGGTAGATTGTAACCTGACTGGTTACAAACACACTGAGTGACTAGTGAACATTGACAGACTGAAATTGACTTTAAAAAAAAAAGACACAAAAGACAGTATATCCTTGGGTCGACCATTTGTGGGGTTTATTTTATTTTATTTTGTTTTCAAGAAGCGCGCTCTACTTTTGTTAAATGTGCACAACCTGCTAAACTTTAATAATTGCTAATAAATGCAATTGTGTTTTCTACACCTACTGCGTACAAGTCCTCTGTTGTCATACACCCTTGGCTCCTACGAATCTAGAACCTGTCTGATCTGGCCCATATTTCCCTTCTGTCCTCGTACTGTGGTTAAAGGTAACTACACTGCCCGTACTACATGCAAAGAAGGCAAGAAGTAGCACTAACAGGTCTTACATGCCCACTACTAGTATTGCACCACCAGTGTTACAGTAGGGTCAGAATTTGGCATAAAAAACACAAAAGTATGGATCCATCCTTCCTCATATCAATGGTTCAGGCTGCTGGTGGTGATGCAATGGTGTGGGGGATATTTTCTTGGCTAACTTTGGGCCTCTTTGTACCAAGTGACCATCATTTAAGTGCCACAGCCTATGATCACAGTGTTTCCATCTTCTGATGGCTGCTTGCAGTATAATAATCATATATAACCATGTCACAAAGCTCAAATCATCTCAAACTGTTTTTCTGAACATGACAATGAGTTCACTGTACTCAAATGGCCTCCACAGTCACCAGAGCATTTTGGGGATGTAACGGAAAATTTGCATCATGGATGTGCAGCAACTGTGTGACGTTATCATGTCAGTATGGACCAGAATCACTGTTGGATGTTTCCAGCTCTTTGTTGAATCTATGGGCTCTCTGCATCCATCTGGGGTGGCTGTAACTCATCAGGTAGAGCACGTCATCTACCAGTTGGAAGGCTGGCTGCTCCAGTCTGCATGCCAAAGTATCCTTGGGCAAGATACTAGCCACAACTTGCTCTCCGATGCAGCCACTGGAGTGTGACTGTTAGATAGAAAGCACTTAAGCAGGTGTGAATGTGGCATATTGCATAAAATTCTTTGAGTGCTCAGGTAGAGTAGAAAAGTGCTGTACAAGAACCATGTTTCTGTGTCTTTCTCAGCAATCTTTCATCTCACCTGATCTACTTCAATCTCAGCCTGTATAATAATGGGGGATAAGAATTGTTTAACGTCGAGTGTGAAGCCGCTGAACAGGAGGAAACCAAAGATGAGATCACTGCTCATCCAGATAATTGCCCTAAATCAGAATCAAAGCTTAAAAAAGAAAAAAAAACTGACTGAAATCTACTTTCGCCAATGCCATCATCATCGTGACTGCACTAGTTGTCATAGACAGTGAAAAATAAGTGTGTGAAAAGTGAGTGAAAAAAAGAGATGGACTTCAAAATCAACAATAAATTAAAGCTCAAAGCTTTTTCTTCTTTGCAGAAGGAGAAAAACTGAATTCTGAGTCTTACACATATGCATATGAGAGCTCCATAAGTGTGTCAGCACTGATAATCAAGCCCCAAAGAGCTCTCATCTCTCTTCAGCTCTTACAAAGACGCTACAGTCAAAGCTGCAGGTGATTCCCTCTACAGAGATAGCTGTCTCAGTTTAGCTGTCCCTGCAAAGCACAGTTCATCCCAAAAGAGGGTGCACTGTATTCAAACACAAAATTAGACAAAAAATTAGACACTTAAAGATGAGAGGCTCACACGGCAGAGGCAGACAGGATAAGAGACAATAAGCTCAAGAGGAAGTCATATCACAGGACTCACGGGAGTTTTTGATTTCATTGTTAATAAAACAATGAGTTGCTATCTGTTACTATTTTTTTTTTTTGTTGAAATGCTTCCTGCCCAGCTCTTAGCATCTGTGGATGCTTACCCCACACCTACAAAATCTCTTTTCTTTCATGCCTCCAACTATGATAAAAAGTGTAGACAACTTTCTGTACATACAGAAGTCTAGTTACTGCTAATCAGCAAGCAAAGTGAACCCAAGGTGCATTCATTTTAACACTGCAGGCCTCCATCTGACAGCTACAGAGCACCAAAGAAATGGTCCGTGTGGTTGTTCAAAGCCTGGAATCTGTTTTACGTTTAGTACCACGATGGATTCATTGACAGGCTTGAACCTGCCGCCTGTTTTCTCTGGCAACGAGCCCAGACCGCAGATGATCGCCAGCAAAGGAGAGGACAGGACGTACACCTTCAGCCCATTCACTGGCGTTCTAGGTAGATAACTGTCCTGTGCTCTTTTTAAAATGGTGGTCTAGGTACAGAACAGCGCCCCACAAGGATGGCTGGAAAATCCATCGTTCACTCATTTTTCATCCAAGCTGACACTGGGCCAAAGACAACAAATATCTCACCACACTCACAGCCAATTTAAAAGATTAACAGTTACCCAAGAGGAGAAAGCTCAACCACACGCATGCAATCCCACAGATAAGACACTGCACCATCACGGTGCCCCACTGGAAACCCTCCCCCCCATTTCTCGTTTTCTTGGTTAACGTCCCTTTTTATCTTCCTCTGTACATAACACAGCGACAGATGATTATCATTAAAAGTGCACAGTTAACTTTAGCTTAAACGACAGCTCTGTAAAAGAAAAAAAATCTCTCAAGTTAAAGAAAAGTAAAACAAAAAGTCTGCATTACATCCTTCTGATTTGTTTCAGGGAGATTTCATCTTACACCGCACAGGAAAGAAATTCTTCTTATTTGTTTTCCAGTTCGATTTTTGACAGGAAACAAAGTGCAGGACCGTGACTCCAAAAAGCAGCCTGAAAACACCCCCCACCCCTGCCCGTGTGAATACGTTTAGCCAACATAATCTTTCAGGCTTTCCTTCCTTAACCTTTGTTGTTAGTGCCTAAGCAAATATTGTAGGGAAAATAAAGCCTGGCATGTTCATTTTCAAAACCTTGCAACTTGACAGATTCGTTTATTACTGATATTTCCCAACTGTCTTCATAAAAACTGCGCTTTTTTCTGTTTTAAATTAGAGCAAGAACAAATTTCAGGTGAACTGGGGGGGGCGCTGATGTTAAGTCTGCTCCCATAAGGGGCCAAACGCACTTTCTCAAATTTGACAGAAAGAAAGAAAATCAGATCAAAGCAAGCAGCGGCCGAGGAGATGATCGCTAAGGTCGTTGGAAAACAGACATAGGAATCCTGGCAGTTCTTTTGTCTGTGTGTAAGATGTGCGCTCACACACACACGTGCACACACACACACACGTCAGTAAGCTGTAACTACTGACCTGAACTTGAGCCTCGGCTCATGAACTAAGAACATCATTACGTGGCCTGCAAACAACTAGCACATGACACACTTCCTTCTCTGCTACGTCTCATTCACTGCTCACCAAACGCTTAATTCAGTGAATCTGCAGCAGTCAGCAGACGGACACGGCCCTGAATTCATTTATCTAAAAGAGAGAAAGCGCAGTTCTGTTTGCATTACAGTGTCCTTGTATAATCAGCTTCCTCTGTCACAGGGTTACATTTTTAGGCACTGTATTAATATTTACATAGCAAGGATTCCCCAGCTTTAGGCTCTGATTCATGTTTATGCCCAAAAGAAAAGTCTGAGAATCCGCTGGATCAAAACATGAAAGGATGGCCATCGAATGTTATACTCCAGAGAAGAAGTAACATGGAGGCAGCAGAGCTTATCTCTCTGTACAGAGGGCTGGTCATGATCCTATTTTTAATGGCCATAATCTGTGAGCTATCCTGTCTGGTGACAGCACTGCTGAGAGGCATAAAGGCAGAATAAACAGGACAGCACATGAGAGCTTAATTATCTTAAAAATAACAAGGAGCATATTAAATCTAATTATAATTAATATGCTAAATTTACTGCCTCGCACTCTGTCATGAAGGCATGGGACACATGCCTCCCGTGTATGTGAACCAAATAATTTCGCCTTATGCGTGCTGGTGAAACGAGGCGACAGCTCGGTGACATGTTTCCAGGTCTGTCACATCCAAGAATAACAATGGCCCATCAAGCTTATTTGCTTATATGATACAGCAGAATTATGGCGCACTGACCTGACTGGCACCAGAAATAGGCTGAGAGAGTGAGAGGGAGCATGGGAAAGACGGTGCCTCAGTAAGGCTGCTTTTTGTACAGATGTAAATAAGTCTGAGAAAAGTGAATAGACCGTAGATGAGAAAACAGATAGAGAGGAGGGAAGAAAAAGGAAAAGCAAGACGAGGAGTGGGGAGAAGGTGGCTATACAGGTTGTATTTAGGTCTCTGAGAGCTGCTGTGGCCTCTGTCATTTATCGCACACTAATCCCTCAGCGGCACACTTACTGTATCTAACACGGAGGAAATGTAATCAGGCTAAAGATAAAGGAGAGAGCGGTTCAAAGTGCCAGAACTTTTATTTGCTCCTGACAAGCTTCAGGATGTGCAGTTTCCCAGTCGGGTCATGAAACGGCTTCAAAACCACTCAACAGCCATACATTTGTCATGACAGCTATTCAAAGTAGCTGCATTATCACTGACCGGCAGTAATGGCTTTGCAAATGTTGGAACTGTTGTCTTTGTAAATTTTTCATCAGCCTACTTAATGTTTTTACCTTCCAAACAAGCTGTCTCCCCTTTATGCTGCAGTTGGGCTTTTAATCATTTTAAAAGTGAGCAAGTCCTGAAGGTTTTTAACCACAGTATGAGAAAACAAAGGATCATCATGTGCAGATATCGCACCTAAAGACAAAGAAAAGATCGGACGATACTGGGAATTAAAGGTCACTCACTAAACATTAAGTCTTTGTATATTTAAAGACATATTAAGATCTCAAAATGATTTATAAAATACATTTACTGGTCAAATAGACTGTATAAAGTGCACTGCTTTAAAAGCAGTGAAGCAATAGAAGTGCATTCACTTCTGATATTTAGTTGACCACATCGGTTTTTTACTTTCTGATTTATTGCTAAGTGCTGACATTATTTGGTTTTGGCAGTCATGGGGTACAGTCTAAATCTGATGTTTTTTGATCTCTCTTGGTTGACTAACATGTTTGTCCTACAGCAGCTACCATAGCTGGGATTACGCCCTTGAATCCTGAGGGGTATGAAAACAGAAGTCAGTTGACTGCAATCTGCAATCTAATGACATGTAGCAGTGAAAATTTCACACAGTTGCAGCTTTAAATGTGAAGATCATAATCGGCATTTGTGGTTCATCTTGACATCAAGAAAAGATTTTAGAAATATGCTTCATAGTGTCTCTGTGCTAACTGAGAAATACCAACTCCCCCCATATTGCATGTTTTTTTTTTAATCTTTGTATAGTTATTTTAGTTTGTAATTATTTTTTAATTATTAAACATTAATAAAGTAACTGTTGAAGTGGTAAAATAACTTGCCGGACGTAGTTGACGTTGCTGACCTATAATGGTGTGCTCACTGTTGGCTAGCTACAAGGTCACGGTTGGGCTAATATAAACACAAGAGGAAAGCTGGAGAGGCCGAGAAGGACCACTGATTATTTGAGGGGATCTTTTTTATTAAATAAACAAAGAAACGAAGAAGTTTTAGCTCAGTGGCTGAGCAGGTAACCGCATGCCGCAAGGCCAAATGCAGGAGCCTGGGTTTGATTCTGACCCGAGGCCGTGTGCTGTGCATCTTCCCCACTCTCTTTCTCCTTGCTTTCCTGTCTCCTCTTCACTAAAAACATCTAATAAAGGCAAGAAAAGCCCCCCAAAAATAATTTAGGGATGGAGGAAGATGGAGGATGGATGGATTAAACTGATTACATTGAATGAATCAGTAGACTCTTTAGTTATATTTCTACTAACAAAAAATGGATTTTGTTGCGTTGGCATGACCTTGTACCTTTGTCTAAGATCAAGGAGGCAACAAAATCATTTCTGACGTTGCCTTTAATTGCAATGGCAGATATCACTATATAACCTCAAAATAGCTTCCTCAAGTCACCTTAGTTGTTTATGCATACCATCCCTTTCCTCCGCATCTCTCTCTTTCCCTCTCCAGACACGGCCTGCTGTAATTCAAGTGTCTCACATGCGGCTGGAGATTAAACTGCACCTGCTCATGTCATAGGACTCACAGTTGAATTAGTGAAGCTAAATAATATATTCTTATCTTTTTAGAAAGAGTTTTAAAAACGGATAAAAATGCTTATTGTTATATATTTACACTATTAGCGCTATTTCATTTCAAGATTATGTTATGTTAAAAATAAAGTATTTATGTGTCTATAACTGAGATTCTTCTCTTTTTGAGGCTAATAACAGGGCTCAGTAAATAGGAATACATCCACATTTGTTCTTGATTTCTAAATAAACAAATGACATTGCCTTTGACTTTCTCTACAGACATATTTGAGGGATGGACAGATGCAGGCAAGCTATTGTTTCCCTCCACGCATCCTCTGTGGCCCCAATGAGTTTGGTCAACTCGTCTCAGTTAAAGGGTGCAAAAGAATGTAACTCTTGCAAACACAGACAGTAAAGTCCTTGTCACATGAAGCATTTTAATGCACACATGTCACGCAGGACCTAGAATGAAAAAGAGTCAGTGGTTCATGAATCCACGCCACACACACGCACACACAGCTCCCAGCACAGCAGACACATTTCTCCATAAACTCATGAGTTTATAATGCCATGAGTAATCCACTCAAAGAAAAGAAAGATTGACTTTTCTCCAGCATGGATTAATAAATATACATTATATGTGTCACCACTGGATTTTGTTATGCCTTTTCCTCATTTCCAGCAAACAGTTGTGCATGCTGTATTTGTGCAGATAATCTTTGATTTTTTTTATTATCCACAGTTCATGAAGCCACTTGTAAGGGATCTCTCCATTAACACGTCAATACCAGAAGCCTCTTAGACCCAGGTGATTGTTCTAGTTTCCCTTCATGAATATGCATGCTCCTTTTTTCCCTGTTCGCTTGCATTAGCTGCTACAAGTTAGTGAGGCTTTGCGTAATTAATGAGGAATCCCATGTAGAGGAGACACTGATGCAACTTCTATTCGTATTGTTTTATGCATGAGATAATATTCAGTCAATCACTTAATCAAAATCAATCATTTACCAATGAGTTGAATCAGCTGATGGCAAGTTAACTGGTACTGTTTGGTACTGATGTTAGCTGTTTAACAAAATGTTAAAGCACTGAAGCACTCATTCAATTTTTAGGGCACCATGAGTGATTTTGACCAATAGTAACACCAAGCAGGAGGTCGGAGCGTACAAACAAGTGCAATAAACACCTAGAACAGGAGTGGGCATTTTATTTCTTCCAACAGGTCACATAAGACACTGGGACTGTTATGAAGGACCACACCAATAAAGTTATATAAAGCTTATAAAGACATTAAATTAGTCACATCACACATCTTCTTACACTTATCCTGGGCTCAGTCGCGGGGCAGCAGCCTAAGCAGACAAGCCCAACACCAAGGCGTTCTCAGGCCAGCCAAGAGATATTACAAATTAAATTAATTAATATTGAGCAGAATTAAATATTGAGCTGAATTAATCAATATTAATTTACTGAAACATGATGCTGTGCCTGGACACCAGATATTTACCAAAAAGCTGAAATCAATTCTGCTCAGTATTACCTTGATCTCTTTATAAGATTATTGGTGCGGCCCTCCACAACAGTCCCAGTACCTCATGTGGCCCACTGGGAAAATTAAATGCCCACCTCTGATCTAAGGGACGGTTTCACAGTATTGCATTAACTTACATTTGGTTTAAGAAACACAGCCATGCGCCAGAAAATGCAGGATAGGAAAAGACAGACAGGAAGTAAGAATGAACTTATTGTACTTTTAAAATATTTATTTAAAAAAAAACTTTTGCTAATATTTTATTGTGGGAAAATGCATTTAAAATGCATTAATTAGACCCTAAAGTGTTTTCAGGTAAGTAAATGAATGGAAAGGTTTTTCTTGCTTCCAAAGACTCCACAGAGCACATCAGACTGTAAACTATGATGAATAGTTCACTTTATCTTTAATTCAATATAGAAATTTGTCTTCTTTTAGGTCCAGAGAAACTGCACATGTAAATTTTTTATTGCATATTTATGAGATTATTTTGGGAGGGGGATTTCTGCTTTTACTAGACAGATGCTCTTCTGATTAAAAAAAAACAGAAGATACGGAGAAAGAGACTTGGCAGTTTTATGTTTTTGAACAAAGTCAGAGGCACACTGGGCACAGACTTAGCTCACCGGGATGCCACCTTCTGATGCTGCACAGACTTTTAATCAAAGAAAGAACTGAAAGTATTATAGGTGATCATTAGAAGAAGCCATCTTGCACTGCATTGTGAGTAGGAACAGAGCACTCCTCTGTCTGGGGCCTGTGCGGGGTCAGGTGATGTTTAAATTGTTGAGTGCAATGACAAAGAGATGGACGGTGGCAGCTGTAGCAACCCAATTGCGCGTTCTCACAATGCTTCAGAGAAAACAAGGTCAACTTGTCACGCTGACCTGCCAGACACTTTCTCCAACACACACAGATCCCTGGGGTGTTCTGGAGCCAAATCCCGGCCAGATCCACTCAACATGCCATCAGAATTAACGATTTCCACAAGGCAGAGGAGACGGAGTACACAAAGAATGTAAATACATGGGAGAGAATCAGAGCAGACCACACATCAGGGGAGATAGGGAGGGACTGAGCTGACTTTATATTACATTTCAGCAGACCACCTGTTACAGAGATCAGCCGAAGACCTAGCTCGGTTCTCAGACTCTGTCTTTCAGAGGGGGCTCTGCTGACTCACAACTGTTATAACAGAACAGTAATAAACCTTTGAATGGCTCTCTTATAAGGTCAACTCTGACAGCACTTGAAGTGGTTTAAACTGAGCTTAGGAAATAAAAAAAAAAACAAAGAGCTCTTTCTTCCCTCAACAATTAGCTGAAAAGTTGATGTTAAAGTTAAAGCTAATGCCCAATGTCCAGGTCCACTAAAGCAGTGACTCAAAGGAAGAAGAAGAAGAAAACATGTTTAAGTGTGAAATTTTAATATCCCAAATATCACCACCCTGTTACTCTGAAGGCAACACAGGCAGCTTCACTTGTCCTCACAACACTAAAATAACACATAACACAGCATTCAAGGACGGGCGTATTTCTAGCATTACTTTAGCCATATTTTCTGTCATGTCTCCTGCAGATGCCCGGAATAACCCCACCTTAAATCTACCAACAAAGCTTCTGACAACGAGCTCGATGGTGAGGTAAGCATAAAGATAGTCTAGCTATGACCAGTGGATTTATTTCTTTTCTTTTCCTACTCATCAAATCACCAGCGTTTACTTTGTCATTCGTCCCATTTTGCTGTCGTGATTTCGACAAGTAACATAAACCTGACAATCCAGCTGCTCCAGAGACACTTTGCTAACCCCACACGAGTCACATTCAAAAATTTAATCCCCATTTCTTGCTTTTTTTAATAAACACCAAGGAAAATGAAGGCATTTGAATTAGTGAAAGAGTGCCGGAAATCCCTTTCTGAGCAGTCCCAGAACATAAACAGATCTGTGGACAGGCCTTCAGCAGCAGGTTTCAAAGACCTGAGGCCAGCCCCTCTTTGATAGGCAGCTCTTTGGTCTTCCCTCAGCAGCTACACTCCAAAGAGAGTTCACTCCCTTCCCCAGCCTTTGATAATTACTTTTTCAACAAGACGTACTCCCCCTTTTTCAGAGTTTCATTATTCATCTATTCTGCTATGCTCACACACTCAGAAACTCACAGACTGTTAAAAATGTGTCCACTCTGTGACTTCTGACTTCATGTAGGATGAGGTCATCTTCCCATGTCTAACTCCACTACTCTCATAATATTAAAAAAAAAAAAAAAACACTGTAGAATTACTCTCACAAGCTGACACACTGATGCTTCCTTGCGTTACTGTGTACATGTCTATGGGTGTAGCGGAGTGAATCTCACTGGGCCATTTCCTTATGTCTGCTCCCATAATGGTACAAACGCCCCCTCCATCCTCTTTCCCACGTCCCGAGACTGCAGAAATGGTCTCCGTAATTAGCCGCTCTGTGAGCAACCAGCAATAAAATAACACACGTAGTTTGGAAGTATGGGAAAGGCCAACAGGGACAATATTTTTGTGCAATGCTGATCATAACGATACAGAAACAGAGAGGAGGGAAGGGCAGAGGGGCAGAGAGCGGTCTCATGACATGGCTTCAGAAGTATGAGATGTGTGCTGTGTGCTGCTGGCATATTATGGCTAAAGATAGATCCCAGACACACATACTTCAAGCTTTCTATCCATTGACTCTGAGGATAATGTATTTAGCCGTCTCCTTTTTTGGTGGATGCTGCAAGCAGAAATTTTGTTTTTACAACCTTTTATAACCTTTGTGTGCAGATGAAGTTTTTTTTTTTAAGTGTTCATCAAAACAAAACATATTAAACAAAATTCTTAAAGTGGGTGTATCACAAAGACAAATTCTTTGGCACCTGCCTTTCCTAGAGTCTGAAAACTAACAGGAGTGTATTTTCCTCACAGTATGTGCTGCACTTAAAGCTTAATTTATACTTCTGTGGTCCACACATGCAATATAGTCTACATAAGTGGGGAGTGTCGTTGCCACCCCTCATTTCTATATATTTTACAAGTAAGTTTAAAAAAGGTTTAGAGTTTTATTGAAACTTGTAAAATTCTAACAAGCTTGAAAGTCAGTTTAGGTATGACCACGTTTATTCTTCAGCACAGCCTGCTGAATGATTCATAGGTCAGTGTTAAATGAGTTAACAAGCCCCCCCCCCCCAAAAAAAAGAAATCATTCC
>VVHJ01039015.1:0-10082 GCA_015107715.1 Tylochromis polylepis | reverse complement strand
CCAAAAAAAAAAAAAAACCACTTTTAAAGACCCCCAGAAAACCCGGGGACCTGTTGCTCAAGGCCACTTTAAAAATGGCAAGTAAACTGGCCCCTTGGAAGCGAAATATAAAGAAATGAGGGGTGGCTCAAGACTTTTCCACATTACTGTATTCCTCATGAACATCAATTAAAGCATTTAATAATAAAAGCATTCCTGTGTTTGATTTTTGTCATTTGTAATGTGCTGGAAGAGTTAAAGGCCTCACGGACTGGGAAACCTTTACGTGCTCTGTTACAGCATCTTCAGTGCTGATGTATTGCATCACATGGACGGACTGCATAGATGGGAATTACCACTTGAAGGCATTTATAACACAGCAACTCACAAATAGCTTTATACCTGAATGAACGAATAAAAAATTAATTCAGCAATCTGCGGTATCCAGACATTTCACTGGGTGGTACATCAAACAGAGGTAAAGATATCATTATGAGCCTTTAAAGGACTGCAGTGGATTCTTGGTTAACGTTGTTATTCGCACTAACGTCATCTCAAGATCTCACAAAAACAACGCCAGTGTTGATGCTCACACATCTCCCGCTCACATGCTTTGGTTGCCAAAAGCTTTGCCTACTTATCACAGGACAGATAAAAAAAAGTTGGTTTTAAATGCCCCACATGCTGCGGTGTTTGTGCTGAAATATGAAGCAAGCCAAGCAGCGAAAACAATGATCTCTTTTGAGAGGATCAGCTGTTTCTACTTCAAACGCAGACTGAAATTAAATGAATGAATCATATCAGACCAGTTTCAGTGTCTTGAATGCGTGGCGTGACCCAGATACAGGCAAGTACTTCAGTTTAATCAGAAGAGAAAGAACTTTGTTTGGAAAAATAAATTAGCTAGGACGATAAAACTAATGAAGCTAAAGTTTTAAAACATACCCTAAAAGAAGCGGGGGAAATACAAACAGTGTAACCGTTAACCAGCAGTTATCCACCATAACTAAACACCGTGAAGCCGCAGCAAACGCATCAGTCTGCTCAGAGGAGTCAGCGGCACGGCGTCAGGGATGAGGGCTCGTAGGTTGCATTAGGTTAAAAGGATCCTAATGTGCATTAGATCAGCACAAAAACAACATCCATTATTAAGCAGGGTGTTGAACTAACAGAGAGCAGGCCGAGATCCCCAACAAGCCTCCGGTCTCCACTTGTGCCAGCGCAGCTCCCGGCGGACACATTCAGGTCCAAGGATCAACACACGTGTGAGCAGCTTCTACATGTTATCATGTTGGTGCTGTAAGCAGCACAACAAAGCATGGAAAATGACATGATTTAAGTGTTATTACAGACTGACACCAGGTGCATAGTGGTACACAGCAAGTAAAGGCTAATTTAACCCAAGTAAATTAAATCACGAACCACAAACCAACATTTTATATGTCCAAGCGCGCTCAGTTAGTTCATACTGTTCCACACAGCATCTCTGGCTTTGGTTGTGGTCTCTGAATGTCGGACATCTCTGGGAGTCTTTTTATTCCTCAGTGCAGGGAGGATTGTCCCAGAGATTTGAGCTCTTCAAACCTAAAGTTTAAGCTGCTCTTATTCTCTTTCATCCTCAGATCTAAAGATGTCCACCAGATATTCACCAAATAAATTCCAAGTTGAAGGCCACACTATTCTGTCCACCACAGGCCAATCATCCTGTCTCACCTGTCTCACCCTCCACACACACACCTTTGGTAACAGCACCCAGTAAGAGCTACATGAGAAAAAAAAAATAAAGATTTATAAAAGATTTGTAGTTTTTCTCTTTTCAATAGCCCAACATATGACCCACACACCGACAACACTTAGCACAGAGACACAGAGAGACTGTGTGTGTTTGACCTCAGAGCTGAAACAAGAGATGGTGGAGCACTAAATTAGCTTCAGAGTGGAAGACAGACAATTTCCTCAGCAGTGCATCAGCCTTTGACGAAGACGATTCCACATTCCTCTGCAGCCACTGTCCTGACCGTTATTCTTACCAATTCATAACAATTTCTCCAATATATGATTTAAATTTATGCTGTTTGAAGCCTCCATCTCTGTTGTGGCTTCAAACTGACCTTCAGTTTTAGATCTCAAATTTAAAGCACATGCCTGCTTTTTTCCACCCCTCTCTCCTGGGTGCCATGAACTGCTTTCATGAACACGTTAGACTGTACATTATGCCAGATTACATCAGTCACACAGAGTTTGCACTCCAACAGCTTTGCAGGTGTGCCCGCAGTGGAGTCTGCAAACCACACTTCACTCTTGAACAATGGAAAATCAAAAGCAGTCCTCATCGACTCACCTTATTTCCATCTCACCTGCCTCTGACAGCATTTCTGCAGGTACTGGTTTTACTAGTCTCCTGCTTTAATGTCTCATTGATGTTTTTCAGGGTCACACATTTGCAGCCTGATACCCTGCAGCTGTGTGGATGCACATAATAAAACTTATTTTCTTTGATAAGATTTTTGAGATATAAATGTGGTAATATACTGTATCTCTTTAGTGTTATTTTAAATCTTTAGTGTCTCTCTTGTCCAGCATAGGTCTGGAAACCTGCTTTCCACAAGGAGTGTGCCGCAGAAGGTCAGCGCTGCAAAGGCTGGCTGTTTGCAGAGTGCCGTATCAATGCAAATTAACGGAAATTTGACTGGAAGGGAAATGTGTAGCAGAACAAGGTGCACAAGCACCTACAGGAATTATTGCAGATAATTTTTAATTAAAGTCCATTCAAGAACTTTAAAAAGAGTTGACTGACTTTTCAGATGGAAAGTAAATTTTGGTAAATAAAAGTCCTAGAGTCTGGAGGAAGAGTATAGAAGTACAGAATCCAAGGTGTTTGAAGTCCAGCGTAAAGTTTCTGCAGTCTGTGAGGATTTGGGGTGCCATGTCCTCCTGATGGTGTTGGTGGATAGTGGGTCTGTTGTGCTCTATCAAGTCCAAAATCAAGGCCTCCATCATGTTTCCATCTGCGGACGAGCTTTATGGAGATGCCAGTTTTCTTTTCCAGCAGCACTTAGCACCTGCCCACATTGCCAAATTACTACTGAATGGTTTGCTGATCGCGTTATTAGCGTGTTTGATTGGCCAAACAGCCCACCTGAGCTGTCAAGACGAAGATGAGAAACACCCAACTCAAAAAATACAGGCAGGCCAAAGGACGCCCGTGGCACACCATAATGATTCAGTGATTCGTCATAAAGAAGCCACAACAAAGTATGGACTGTGTAAGTGGACACACTTGGACATCTCTGTATTATAAATCCTTTTTGAGTGACCTTAGGAAATGTTCCAATAATTTGAGATACTGGATTTCTGGTTTGCACGAAGTATAAAAGATAATCGTTCAAATTAAAGTAACTAAAATAATTAAAGTATTTCACTTTACACATGTACACAAAAACTATATATAAGAAAGTTTAACTTTTTAAAATAAAATTTGGAAAAACATGAACTTTTTCATACTATTAAAATTTTTAAGAGATTTTAAAACTGACAGTTTTTCATATAGTAGAAGAATCATTATGACTCATAAAGAGACATTTAATAGCAAAGACTCTTCTGCACCAAGCATCCTTACCACCATCACATTCACCCATGTGATTATTCGTGCTTGTGCTTGCATTAGTGACTGTGCAGTTTCTCTAACTCTGCAGAGAGCTGTGCTGTATTTTTATATAAAGTACGGCTCATATAATTTGGCTCATAAAGTCTTGCCATGATTTTTAGCCCGAGGCCAAAGCATCAGCTCAACTCATTCTCCTCTATGAAAGCAGATCCAGGGACAAGAGCACATATACGTCCAACCTATATGCATGCAATTTGATTTTTGTCCAGCTGTTTCCAGGGTGTAGACCAGACATATTCTCGGGTTTTGGGTTACCCACAGCAAAAACAGGGAGTACATACACAAACACAAGAATCTCAGAGTAGAGAAGAGAATGTACACTCATTCCAACAGGATGATTCATGGTTGTCACATTAGCGTAAAGGTTTTTGTGGTGCACCATGATATAAAAAATAATTTCCTTACAAATTGAGCAAAGTGTGAGTTTTGCAATGTCGCCAGCGTTATGAAGCGTTGGAGAGAAATTCTTTCACAATATGGTCCACGGATCACACATCCCACATTCTCTCCGACATTGTGAAAGTGTCAGTTTCAACATTTAGGTAAAGTTTCTGCAATGCTCGAGAATGTTAATCATTTCTTAAGGCCTGAAGATCGCTTAAAACCATCAGTTTGCCATCAGAGTCGGTGTGACTGACAAATAGGAACAGCTGGGTCATCTGGGGACCACTAACAACCTTTGAGAGTAGGAAAAAAAATTACTGGAACAATTCCCAGAAAAAAACAACAACTTATCTTCAAACCTTAACAAAATCATTCAAACATACCAGAATTTTAGTCTTGAAGTAATAAGCTGTAGGTAGAAATGGATCTATTTATTCTTAAATAGTCTCAAATAAGTTTTTGACATTTGTGGCAATCAGAGTAATTTCATAAACCAGATCTTTAGACTGTCACATCAGCACAAATTTATCCAAAAAGTCTGAATTTACAAAGGTAAGAACGTTTTTGCAGGATTGGTCAATACTGAGAGCTCACGTGTGCTATGCACTGCAGGTGATTCAGCAAGGTGCTGAAAACATTTTGGTCCATGATGACATGATAGCGTCACACAGCTGCTGCAGATCTGTTGGCTGTGAATCTCCCGTTCCACCACATCCCAGAGGGTCTGTTGGTTTGAGACCTGATGACAGTGGAGGCTGTTTGAGTACAGTGAATTCACTCTCATGTTCAAGAAACCAGTTTGAGATGATCTGAACTTTGTGACATGGCGGGTTATCCTGCTGGAAGCAGCAGGATGGGTCCATGGGCTCTTATCAGCTCAAAGCAATCTGGTAATTATCCTCTGACCTCTGACATCAGCAGGGCATTTTCACCCAGATAAATGCCTCTCACTGGATATTTTCCCTTTTTCAGACCATTCTCTCTAACCCCTAGAGATGGTTGAGTGGGAAAATCCCACACAACCAATTACTAGATCAGACGTACTCAGACCAGCCCGTCTGGCACCAACCATAACACATCCAAATTAGCCAAAAATCACTTAAATCACTTTTGATTGGCCGATTACATGTTTGCGTTAAAAAACAGCTGAGGTACTCTATTTAAAAAATGCGTATATATAAAAAGCACTGTGAAATATAAATGATATACGTTTATGTACCCTGGTGTTTTTTGGGTATTTAGGATATGTCAAAATAAAACAGGCTTCTGAATGTATTTCTATAACAAATAAATTCATTGGCAGAATGCTCCTCAAGTGTTTACTGATAATGCTGCTTCCATGCTTCTGACACACAGACACTATTAAAAAGCCTTCTCTGTGAGCTTATAATTAATGAAGAGTGATAGAACAACTGATACAACAATTAAGACCTTTCCTCTTCTCCACATCTATTCTTAGACAAACAGCTGATACTTCCAGTTTGCATCCAGAGGCTATAAAAACCGATGCAAACCGCAATTATTATTGGATGCATTTGTGCGTCAAAGTCAGCCAAAGAGACATACCAACAATCCACACGGCATACTTGCAGGGAAGGAAAGCACAGTGTTTCCAGCATTAACTGTTGATGTTTAATGTACTGTTTGCACTGCTGGTTGAGACAGTCTAAATCATAAGTTAAACAATTTTCAATGAAATTTGAAAATAAACAAAAAAATATCCCAATTTAATTGTTGCACACTGGTTTCCTGCCCCACATTACATAACTACAGAAGTTTCAGTGATCTAAAAATCAGCGTTGGTGTTTTTGGCTTAGAGTTATCGCAATGGAAAGATTTATCACCAGAAAAATCCCCACACAACATTATGAGCTTATTTCAAGCTTTGATTTGCTATCAAATAAGTCCATAGAGCAGAGATACGATTGTAATCTCAGAAGGATGAAAAAAAGAACAAGAAAAACCCCACTCTGCCATACTCATAATTATATAAAGAGCTGACTGAAAGGAAGCTTCATAACAGAAAGAAAGAGGAAGAGTAGTTAATAAATGAGTTATTAATGTATAGTTGACATGCTATATAAAAGTACCTCAATAAAAACTGCTTTATAGTGCTTAAATTGAAGTCTAAGTGTAATAGGACAGATTAATTCCCTACAGAGTTGAATGCAAATTAAAAAACAAAAAAAACTGAGGGTCAAAGATGTAAGACGACCCTTCATCCTGAGGCTTTTCAAGTACTGCCACACAATCCCTCATACTGCAATAAAAAGGTCAGCGGTCACTTAAAGAAACGAAAGAGATCAATCATATCAGATAAGTTTACAGTTCCCATGCTTTCTAAGAGTCAGACAAACTTACAAAAGTTTTTATGTTCCAGACTATAAATATGGGTGTAATGAAAAGCGTGTTCTGTTTTGGCTTTGTTTCTGGCTGTCTAACAGCTCAAACACCTTCCAGCGCTGACTTATTCATACTGTTTTCACGTGAAGTCACAAAAATACGAACAATTCTACCAAAGCCTAAAATGATTTTTTCAGGAAAAACATTAGTTTTATTGCAAATATATTATTAATGTGCTGTAACTACTGCAAGCATGTGTGAATAAAACAGGCGTATTTTACAAAGTAAGATTTTGTTTCTGTGAGAAAAAAAATCCAGTATGCAGTTCATAAAGGAAACACAACTTCTTATTTACTTCCTGTGGTAAACGACTGTTACATATCACAGCCTATCAAGTTAAACAATCAGAATTTTTTCCACCCACTTATTGCCCACGTCATATTTTTGCACATATCATATACCAAATACATCACTTAACCATCTTTTACACATGTTAAAAGAATTGGAAACTACTGGGTTACCTTTTAATACTAATTAACATATGGTTAGCAGAGGTATCAGCACAAACCTTAAAGACAAACAGCTAATCTTTTCTCACATCTTAATGAAAAGCGGTTTGCTCGCTTCAGGATTTCTTCAGTCTGTCCCAGGGACAGTTTTATGTTTATAACACTAAAGTAATTGAGGCCTGAGCTCCCACTGTGATAGAGATAGAGATAGTGATCAAGAACTGCAAAGTTTAAAAACAGCATGGGTGTGAATTGAGACAGCCGGGCTGCACAGTGACTCGGTGTTACCCGTGGTGAAATAATAACCCTGCTTTAACAAAAATAAGACACGATGACAACGGGTCATTAAGTGGTAGCAGTGAGCTAACCTGAGAGGGCATGCAGGCTCTGTGTATGTGTGTTTATATGCGTCTCCAAGTCCAGGAGTGTGTTGTCAGGACCAGGTGTGTGCAGCTGTCCGTCTGAGCTGGACTTCAAAGCCCGTTAGAGCAGCAGTGGGTGGTTATAGTTGGAGGAGAGCTGGCTCCTCAAAAGCTGTTCTAGCTGAGGTGATCTTTAAACTGCCTGATATGAATGGATTTGCCCTGCAGCCAAATATAGAGCCATACATCAGGGTACATCAACGCTATCCCATGAAATGCTTCATTGCACATCTGCAGATGAGGTCGATGCTGAGTTACGAGGCCTTCTGCGTGGCATAGCTGAAGGTGTGTTTCTTATAAATCCCAGATGTGATAAAAATAAAACATAAAAAGTTGCAAGAATCTTTGAAAATGGACACGTTTGCGCTTTCTAACATTAATCCATCAGTAGAAGTTGTGAAATCACTTTAATTACAGACTTATTTTCTAAAAGGAAAAAAAAGCATTATTCTTTGAGGGAAAATGTTGACAGAAAGTTGTATTGTATCCTGTTCTGATACACCAAGCCTGAACAAAGCCGAATATCTGCTTCCTTCCCTCCGCTTCTCACAGTAAACACAAGTTAAACCGCTCGCTCTGGAAACAAAAACTGTTGATATTAAGATATTCATTCATTCAACAAGGCTGGATTGCAGAGTATTTCTTTGCTGGAGCTACATTACACAAACAATCATTTGCTGCTACTCAGGGAGCACACACAAAATGGTCCCGATGACAACAGCACAAAGTCCTGGGAGCTTTCTCCACCAGTAGCAGGCCCCCACCCTCACCATCGCTGGTTTGCTATATTGACCCAGGTAATGGTGATAATGGATGTTATTCCCATCAATAGGAAGATCAAACAGTAAAAGGAAACCTTTTGCTTCAACAATTCAGGTTCCCAAGTGCACAGCTTCAACCCATTATATTGCTCAGCGGGGAAATACTGCACCGGATCAACACAGGATCCGTAAAAACACTTGAAAACAAAACATTTCTGACTCTTACACCAAGCACTACATGTTACTACTAACACCCGTCTGAAAGCCAAAGTATTAAAAGTTTTTGCTCAAGTGCAGCAGCTGTGGCCACAAACGGAAATTGCTGTGTGAGTTACTCTACAAGATAGCATGTAATTTCTATTTATTTTTCCTTATGCATGTCAAACAAAAGTATAAACAGGAAACAACTATTTGCATTTCATGACATGTGAAGCCCACTGGCATGGTAAAATGTAGTGAAGCATTAGAAAAATGTCCTAAAGATGTGAGATAGATAGTTATGCTCATCAGCTACTGTTTACACCCCAACAAATATTAGTGAAGAATCGAAGGTGGATGCATTTTGTTTCTTAAACTGTTTTTCTTTGCATAAAAATAACTCAAGGGTTCAGCTAAAGAACTGAGGTTTTGGGGCTTTCTTTTATGCACAGCTCCCACTACAGCATTTCAAAGAGCTTGAGATTTGGGCCATCGCAGCACCTTCAGTCTTTTCTTTTTCAGCCATTCTGTTGTAGATCTTTGTTCTGTTGCATGAACCAATGTCAGCCAAACTTTGGACTCTGCTGGACAGATGGCCTTACATTTGACTCTAGAAGACTGTGGTATACAGAGGGATTTATGATCTGCTCATTGACTGTAAGGTTGCCAGGTCCTCTGGCTTCAAAACAATTCCAAATCATCACCCCCTCCACCACTGTGGTTGACAGTTGCTATGAGTTGTTTGAGCTGATGTGCTGTGTCTAGTATTCACCAAACATGGCGCTGTGCATCATGATCAAACTTTGGTCTTGTGTGTCCAAACAACACTGTTCCAGAAGTCTTGTGGTTCATTCAGACGCAACTTGCAGCCATGCTACTGTCTTCTTATTAGAAAGAATAGACTGTCTTCTAGCAACTCTTCCAAACAAGCCATACTTGTTCAGCCTTTTTCTAACTGCACTGTCATGAACTTCATTTGATCATTTGGCATGCTAACTGAGGCCTTTAAAAGTCTTGGGGGTTTGTTGCAATTTCTCTCCCAGAGCATTGCAAGTTCTGGCCTTTGAGTGAATTCAATTTTATTTTATTTATATAGCGCCAAATGACAGTTGCCTCAAGGCGCATTATATTATAAGGTAAAGATCCCTAAAATAATACAAATAAAACAGAGAAAAGCCCAACAATCATATGACTCCCTATGAGCGAGCGCTTTGGCGAGAGTAGGAAGGAAAAAACTCCCTTTTAACAGGAAGAAACCTCCAGCAGAATATTCCAGCGGATATTACTTACTATATACACTGCTCAAAAAAATAAAGGGAACACAAAAATAAGACATCCCAGATCTGAACGAATGAAATATTCTTATTAAATACTTTGTTCTTTACATAGTTGAATGTGCTGACAACAAAATCACATAAAAATTATCAATGGAAATCAAATTTAGCAACCCATGGAGGTCTGGATTTGAGTGTGACTCCAAATCCAAAGTGGAAAAACACATTACAGGCTGATCCAACTTTGATGTAATGTTCTTAAAACAAGTCAAAATGAGGCTCAGTAGTGTGTGTGTGTGTGGCCTCCACGTGCCTGTATGACCTCCCTACAACACCTGGGCATGCTCCTGATGAGGTGGCAGATGGTCTCCTGAGGGATCTCCTCCCAGACCTGGACTAAAGCATCCACCAACTCCTGGACAGTCTGTGGTGCAACGTGGCGTTGGTGGATAGAGCGAGACATGATGTCCCAGATGTGCTCAATTGGATTCAGGTCTGGGGAACGGGCGGGCCAGTCCATAGCATCAATGCCTTCGTCTTGCAGG
>VVHJ01039012.1:0-11117 GCA_015107715.1 Tylochromis polylepis | reverse complement strand
TGTAACAATATTTTTTTTTTTTGACTCATCAGAAGCCACAAACAACAATGTACAACACAGCTGGTCAAGCAGAAAATTCTACTTATACTTGTTATTTCTGCATACACATTATGATATAATGAATTATTTTTGGACAGTTAATTTGGCTGAGCAAAATGCGTCGCCATGGTCATTAGTGGCCCTACAAGTGTACACATTGCCATCCTCTGGACCAACTTTGGCTAGAACCAGTGTACACTGGCCATCTTCCTCATACTCTATTTGTACAGTGGGGGACTCCTCAATAGGCTCATCACCACACAGCCACAGCACCTCTGGGTCAGGGTATCCTGACAAGATAAACAGAACAGTGAGATCAGGAGGGGAAAGAACAGAACTTTTGAAATGAAGCAAAACGCTATCAAAGCAAAGATGTTTTTACATGTTCAAGATTGAAGTCTTTCAAGCCTGGTACAATAAGTCTGACTTGAATCCAAGATAAGAAGTTGGTGTGTACCTGTGAGGTCACATGAGAGACGGGCACTGGATCCCTGAGTTACAGTCTGGTCCTTCAACCTCTTGGTGAACACTGGGGGTTTCTGCAGCTTAAGCTCCAGGGAGGTCAAAGCTTCTTCTGCCTCCGGGCTCAGGGGTAATTCTAGGAGAGAAGGGGAAAAGAAGGAATTAATAAGAGGGGAAACCCACTAAACCAAAATTGGGCTAATGTGATGAGTAAAGGTATGCAGGAGTTTCACCTCCTCCAGGACTTGTGGGAGACGTAGAGCCTTCTGCTTTAGAGAGCAGAGCCATTCTGTTCAGTGCTAACATGGCCTTGCCAGCTTTCTATGAGACAAACGTGTATGAGAACAAAATCTAAATCTTAGATTTAAAAAAAAAAATTAATAAAAAACAAATAAATTAAAGTAATGTGGTACTTACCTTCCACTTCTGTCTAGCCAAAAACCTCTTCATCTTCTCTTTGGACAGACTCTTGGTGAGAGTGAGCTCTTTAGACTTAAATGCTGCCAGCCAGGGGTGAGCAAGGGCCTGTTCACAGGACATCCTACACCTGTTCAACAAAGAGACAGTTACAGATGGTTAAGTAAGTAGATTAAGTAGGGCACTTTATAGCTGTAAATCTATGAAATCACCTCGGATCTTTGTTGAGCAGGGAGCTTATGAAATTTTTAGCCTCCTCTGTTATCTCATCAAAGCTCTCCTCGTCAAACTCCCACTGAGCAGCTGTGACCAAGGCCAGGGTCTCTGCATCACTGTTTCCCTGGAATGGAGATTCCCCACTGAGCCTGGAAACCACAGGAAAAAAGTGGAGAACAGTAACGTTGAATGTACAGCCTTTACATGTTGTTTCAAACTATACCCACTAGGTGGCACTACAAGGCTAAAACTCCAAGTCTGATCACATCAACTATCATTTTTAGACCAGTTTTCACAGTGTAAAAATTTTTCTAGCTCATACAAAGTGGTAATGGAGATAATGTAGTTTATTTGTTTGATTATTTTCTTATTTTTATATTTTTTTTCCTGTAGAAAAGTAGAGACACAAAACACCACAGTCACTGTGCCAAAACAGGCAAATACGAACTCAGTAGACTGAAACCTAGTACTTGGTCGAAAGGAATGAAATGCATAAATTAATGTTTCTGCAAAGGAATGCTTTTTTCCCCCCCATTTTGTGTCCACCCCATCCTCCCGACAGACTTTTTATATCTGATTTCTTTCTTTCTTTCTTTCTAGAGAGCAGATAAAGACAGAAAGCTGTCAATTTGATATTCAAAATGATCATTGGAAGCATCTACTTTACACCGTCACACTGTTTTCCTATTATATTTTTTTATTAGTAATTTATAGTGGCCTTTATAATTGCTTTATTTGAGGACTTATGCAACACTGCGAAACAGAGCTAGGCTTTGTTTTTATTGTATAGGTTGAAGAGGGTGTTGGTTGGATGTTGGTGGTGTTTTCATCTACCTCTTGCTATTAAAAAACAAATAATCTTGTTTATAAAAATATTAAACCATCTCTTCAATATAGAAAGAGCTACAGGAGTGACAGTTAGACTCACAGTATGTAGCAGATCACCCCAATGCTCCACATATCAGTCCCCAAACACACAGGCTCAAAGTTGATCACTTCAGGTGCCACAAATTCTGGAGTCCCATGCATCACCTTCAGAGGTGTGTTTTCATCTGTTAAATCGAAACCGCAGAATGCAGGTATTAAAACGCACACGAGATAGACAAGCATAAAAGCAGAGTTTTGTTCCACATACCCATTCTCTTGGCTAAGCCAAAGTCAATGATCTTTATGGAGGTGCCTGTGGTGTCAACACATACAATGTTTTCAGGTTTGAGGTCCAGATGGACAATGTTTTGCTGATGCATGTAGGCAATCCCCTCCAGGATCTGCTGCATGTAGCGCACACTTGAAGGCTCCGTGTGCTCAAAGCTGTCATCCACAATACGTTCAAACAGTTCCCCACCTGCAATACTGCCGACAAACAAAACAATAGTGACACCAGGAAATGCTTTGCTTTTTGCTTTGGGCTCTGATAAGGATACTTACAACTCCATCACCATGACCATTTCAGACTTGTGATCATATGCTGCCAGACACTGAACCAGTTTTGGGTGGTGGAGGTAATTCATCAGCTCGATCTCCTCGCGAGCAGCTTCCCTCTCCTTGGCACGGCGTCCTTTGTAGAACTTGCCAGCGCACACGCGTCCTGTCTCTTTGTGGGTGAGCTTGTAAACCATGCCAAATTTTCCCCTTATGAAGAAAGTTTAGTCATTTTTATCTCCAGATATTAGGAATGAATTGTTAATTGTTACACCATCACAGATCATGAGCCTATCACAGTAAGTTGTTTTTATTAACAGGCTGATTTTCATCTGATTCTTGTTTACCTATCACTAAAACTTTAAAGTCACTGTGCACTCCACTCCCACGCAATCACATGTGTTTTCAACCTGAAACGCATGCCTCTACTTGAACGCATTTTAATATTCTTGGAAGACTTTCCCCCTCTCTTCCCGCTCACACACTTCCTTGGAATTGGTTCTCAACTTGTTGTAATTCCAGTTCCTGAAAAAAGAGCTTCTTGATTCTACTCGGAAAGATTATTGTTGGAAAAAACATGATTTGACATATCTGATACTCACATTCCAAGTTTCTCCTGCATATCATAGTGTTCTGTGACGTTGTGGGAAGAGTCAATAGACACAGTGGTATACATCTGAGGGGCTGCTTCTTCTTTTGTCTTGTCTAAATGTATGCACACAGACACAGCAGCTTTAAACTAATGCTTATTATATCTGCCTTTATTTACTAATGTGCTGTCAAAATCCCCGTATCACCTCACCTCTTTTCTCCATTCTCACCACTGGTGACACTGGGCCTGGCTCGCTTACTCCCACTGCGTTATAGGCCTTTACTCTGAAGCAGTATTCCTGTTGAGGCTGAAGCCCAGAACACACTTTGTATGAGGTACTCTTACACTCGCTTGTTAGCTTGCTCCAAACCTCAGGCTCAGCACTTCCTTGGTTATTTACTTCAACGACATAACCAAGGATGGCACTGCCGCCATCATAGCAGGGGCCTGACCAGGATAGCACAAGACTGGATGCGGAGACAAGGGAGATCACTGGACAGGAGGCAGGAGGTTGTGGTCTCTCTGGTGGGAGGATGATTAAAATAAGTGTCCAAGGAACTGCTTTACTTGACTTGGTTCTGACCCTTTAGAATGGACTCACCTATAACAGAAAGGGTGATTGTGTGTTCTGCTGAGCTCTTTCGGTCTTTTACTACAATGGTGTAGCGACCTGTGTGCTGGGGTTTAGTCTCTTCTATAACCAGCGTACTACTCCGATTAGTATTTTCTGTCCTCAGCTCTAGGCCGTCCACTATCTACACATAAAAACAGAAAAAAAAATAGATGTAATGTGGAGTCAAATACATTTGAGATGGCAGAAGCAGACTTTTTGTTTTTGTTATTTATCCTTTTAACTGCTGCACCTGTTCTTTGTTTCTGATCCAACAAGATGCTACAGGAGGGCTTCCAGTAAAACAACACGTCAGCCTGGCAGTTTGTCCCACCTTCACCTCCACGTGCTCTGGTGGGTTTTCAAAACACAATGATTGGCCTGCAAATTTTAAAAAAATAAGATGAGGAAGATGACTCAAAGTGAACTGTAGCATCCGCACTTCCTCAGTTCACAATAGGGTTAAAAATATCTGCTGAACGCCTGAAAACAAACTAAAAGGAAATTATTAAGTAATGTGTGTGAGCATGAGATAAAGACAAAGAAATATCTGACTGATACTCTTCTTATCATGGTATTTAGCAGACCCTGTGCCTCAAGTGGAAACACAATGCAATATAGATGACCTATCGCGCACAAGGACAACAACTCTTTGTGTAATCAAGTTTGTTAAAATATTTCACCAGCTTTTTGAAAATACACATTCCCAGCTGTTTACCCATAAAGGAAGTAAACAGAAAATGTTTTTATAGCCATACATTATACAGTATCCAGTGATTATATTCTAACCTTGCTTTGGTGCTGCACAAAAAAAAAAGAAAAAAAAAATCCATATATGAGCTGAAGTCATGTCATCTCTCTCGCTGTCAATATTCAAATCTTGTGGCGTCAGAATGGTGAATTTGACTAAAGTAGATCTGATAATATTAAGTTTAAATGGCTTTAATGTGCACAGTTTTACTTTCTGAGTACAAGCTGTTGCCATTACAAGCCAATATTTAATTCCTACAAATAGAAACCATGAATAAATTATGAAATGTCCTGTGCTCTCAAAACAAACAACCAGACCTCATTATGGGAGTATTTTACACATTTGTTTTTGCAGCCTAAACCCTGAGGTTAATTTAGTCAACACAGTGGAGCATATTAAAGCATAACGACATTATGAGACCAAAGGCGACATGAAGAAAGTACAGCTCCAGGAACAGATGAGCTTACGCACAAACAAACTCTAGAATAAGTCCCATTTTTTCATAGCAAAAATAACAGCAGACAGAAGAAGTTATCCAGCACTTAATAAGAAGCACACGGATGCTGGAAAGGCAGGTACATTTCTCAGCGTGTGGGAAGAAAGAGTGTTTTTCTTACCTGTCCTTGAGTTGGCTCGCTTCTTTGGGATGACTTCTGCAAAGACAGATCAAGTGCAGGTAGGTTTTAGCTAAGAAGGATAGAGGTGTGGCGAATTCTATCTATGGCTATCAGTTTGCACTTAACAAGTTTTACTGTACTTTGCACTGTCCACTTCCCTACATGGTGTATACTTGGTACAGAGAATTTTCAGTGGGTGTATCAGAGAGCTACATTATTGTGTTGTATATGTGTCGCCTCACGGCCAATCACACAAGGACTGGAAATGTCTTTCCTTTTATAAACATAACATGGATTTCCTGAAGAAACTGAAACAGTAGTATTGTTTCTATAGTAAGAAACCTAACAATGTAGAAGAGAAAAGAAGAAATTGCATTATACGTGTGCTAACTATACTTCATTAAATGGGAATTCATTTACATTTGGTTTTTGATTAGAAATTAACAAGCACTGTGTAATCAAATTATTTTGGTTTACCTTTTGGAGATGAGACTAGGCTCTGCCTATCAGAGCCTGTAGGAGACATACAAATAGAGCCTTTGAATTTCTGTAGCTCATCTTTTGGAGTCTGCGGTGACGTTCCATTTCCCATTACACTTTTGGATGGAGAAGTGGGAGTCTTTGAAGCACGATTCTGCTCAGCACAGATACTTTCAAAGTCTAATTTGGTCATAAAAGAAAAACGAGAAGAGACTACATCAGAAATGAAACTCTGGCTTTGTTTTGGGTAATGAACACACTAAATGTTCCATTTAATGTAGACTTAAATTTGCAAGAGGTAAAATTTCCGGTTAGCTGCAAATTTCACGAGTTCCCAGTTCCTCACCTCTGACAATCACAGCAGCACTGCAAGATGTCTTTCCTGCACTGCTTTCTGCCAAGCAGGTGTAGGCACCAGCATCTTCTGGTAAGCACTCTCTCACAACAAAACTGACCTCCCTGCCATTGAAGGAAGGCTTCCCGAAACGGGCCACTTCACCTGGCAACAGGTGAAGTAAACAAACAACCCATCAACACACTCTTGCACTACTTTTGGCCTCTTGAATCTCGATGTAGCTCAGACAAAGCAAATGCTTATCATACTGCCAGGTCAAAACAACACTGTTGTAATTCAGCTGGAGCCAATTTTAATTTCAAAATGTTGAGTTAGTTAACAGTGATTTCCATTTTCCCTTTTGTTTTTTAATTTAATGCATAAAAAAAGGGAAACTCAAAAACTTGTTTGTTTTCAATAATTATCTGCTCTTTAGAGTTCTTTGGCTGACCACACCCAGAAGTGAAAAGTATATGCAGTGTAAACTGAGATGCATTGTAAACCGTCTCTCCTCACCATTGTGCAGCCACGATATTTTGATCGGTGAACTTCCTTTGAGAACCCCACGTAACCTAATGTCAGTCCCTTCATCTACAAAGCAGTCCTCCAGTGGCTCTATGAAGACAGGTGGATCCAGATGTTTAGACCCTGGATTTGGAGGAGATACAGAATTACAGCATCACTGTGAATTTAATATTCCCCATCCTACTAAAAATAACCACAAACCTTCAATTTTGCCAAAAAGTATTTTATTGTGTGGGTGACATACATTTAAAGATTAAACTATTACATTATCAGGTCTATGGTTCTTACACGAGTAGTAGCAGTAACCCACCTCAGAAACACTACAGACATGAAACAGTATGCAAATAGTGTAAGCGGGACAGTCTTCTCAATTGTTCAGATGGTTCACACCTCTTTGCTGTCTTGTTAACTGTCACACACTGAAGTTATCGTGCTGTGCTGCTTTATTTAGTTGAGTACTTTTTAGAAAGCGTTTAGTGACAATGTCTGTATTAAATTAAGTAATCTACCCTTAGAACTGCATTTTTGCCCATTGTAATCCCATACATAGTACGCTAGTTACAGTTTAACAAAAAAGGTGTTTAAATTAAGCAAGGGAACCTAATTTGAGCCAAGGTGAATTACTGCTTGAAACTTGGAGCATAGAGTGGTATTACACAATTACATGCCATTACAGACCCCCAGGTCATTTCTTATGCAGTATAACTTAACAAAAGTACAAAGAAGAACCACATATTATTGCCCATTGTAATCCCATATACAGTATACTAGTTATGGTTTAACAAAACGGGCGCTTTTCTATGAACCTTCAACCAGTGTTTACAGTGCTGAATGGTTCAGTTGGCACACTGATGTTTCTGAAAAGGAACTGAATGCTGCAACAACTCTGAGCAACGCTTCTGCACACAGACCTGATGAGGGGTGGCTCATAGGTTTTGTTACTTTAATTGAAAGATTAATTTTAGTAGCTCTATTTTTCAGTTGACACTCTTTAAAACCTTAGATCTGGACAGCAGCCAAAGCCATGCCTGTTCCTGAACTTCTGACTTGATTTTGACTTTGAAAGTTTCGTACAAAGTTGCCATTTGCCCAACAGATGTATGATGACATGTAGGCAACAATATGGAAAAGCAAACTAATGACCATGAGAAATACGGCACATGTGACCGCAAACTAGATACTTGCTGGTTATAACATAAAATGAAGTTTTGAGGGCATAGAAAATGAGACGTCAGCTGTGGGCTGACATGAAAGTGAAAGGCTCCCGAGTCAATAAAGAAGTAGATTACTGGATGGCTAAACTCAAAATAAACATGAGACTGAATATTAATTTTAAGAGTAACACACTGTTTGTGTTGCATGCGTGAGAGCTATTCGTTTAGGCAAACAATCTGTTTTCACAAGTGAACATTAAAGAATATGTTGGAGTCCGCTCTGGCTGTTTACCAACTTGTTAACGGGAAGCATTGCTGTGCTCAGACTTGTCTGCTCAAATGCTGACATCCATAAATGTCACCAGTTCTGTGTTTTGTTTTGTTTTGTATTGTTTTTGAAAGCAGCTCTTACCTGCATCAGTACACGTTTCTGAGGTCCTTGTGTCAATAACTCCTGGCCCGTTCCCAGCTGCAGGTGATGGACCGGGGGGCTTGATGCGCATTTTGAAGGTCGACACATAGTGCTGTTTGCTGCCATCACTGTTCATGTCTGTTTCAGGAAACCAACAAATGAAAAAAGAATTACAAAGTCATGCCTCAAACTGATTATCAAACTTCCTCTCTCTGTCACTGTGGTGTGAGCCTCTGTGGCTTGCTCACCCTCTCTCTTTTGTAAAATTAGCAAGTCTCTGTGTGTCCTTCTCACCCTGTGCTAAGCCACTGAAGCTCTGCCCTCAGTCCTCACACTTTACTGCACATGTTCTAGTCCCTTTTACGCACCCTCCCATTATCTACAGCTAGCTCCACCTACATGACAAATCATGCTGTTTCACTTTGGCCATTTCAGGCATATGCTTTCAAAATCACTGTAATGCCAAAAACCCACTACTCAGATTCCTTTCCGTCGTGCCTTGTAAACATTACATTTAAACATGGAACGATATACAGCGGGTGAGTGGGAGCAAATGAGGGGGGACTTATCTACCTATCCAGGCAAAGGTCGCTTTGTGTTCCGTTTGGTGAATGCAGTCCTGTTCACTGGTTTCTCTGTTTGCTTTCTCACTTATCAATGCTACAACTGAACTTTGTGATGCCGGTGACATCAGCATTGCAAAGGTTTACTTCATCCCTGCGGATTCTAAGTCCTCTGACTGTAGCAACAGTCAAATTTGAGTGCCTTCCCCTGGTACGATATATCCCAACACAAGAAAGATGGCCTTTTGCAGGGCAGCGGCGTCACTTCGACTTCCACGTGCTGCTATAGTAACCAGGAGATGTCTCTGGAGGAGAACTGCTCTTGGTAAAACACGCATGTTTGAGGCATTCATCTCAACAGAGAACAGCAGTGCTCTCTGCCGGGTTGAATGAAGTCTGTATTATTTATGACAGGTTTCAGTCACAAGTAAACAACAATTAGCAACATGAATGCATGTCTAAATCTTGATGTAGCAGTTTCAATTAGGTGAATTAACTACACTACAAATGCTGGATTGACAGTCAGGGAATTCTACAAAAACCCGCTGAAGTGGTGATAACATCTCTCTCCACTCCACCCCCGTCCCAGCTTCCTAAATTCCACATCAATGATCACACAAAAAGGGACTGCAAGGGGCTTGTTTTAGTTTCCGTGGGAGAATTCCTATCTCGTTTACCAAAAAGCTGCCGACACAGTCATCATTGTTGGGATTTCTTTATAACAAAGACATAATCGCACATGTTAAAAGCCAAATGTCTGAAAAAAATATTATTATTATTATAATTATTACTGTTGTTTTATTATTATTATTATTTTTTAAATGGCATAATGATCCAGGGCTACTTTCATCTCTAAAGCCTGGGTTGGGATGAAACCACTGAAATTCAACAAACAACTGCCATCACTCAGCAGGTTAACAATAACATACAAAAGTTCAGGTAAGACAGACTACACCCATTTACACTGTTAAGCTACATTTGCTGGAAACTATTTTCGCCTTATTAGTCAGTCAATCAACATACCCAGAAGCTGGCTGCCTTAATACTGTAATCGTGGTACCTTGTCCCAGGGAATTTCTGTATAGTGACACACACTGAATGACAGTTTGAGTTATTCAACCAGGGTCTGCAACGTCTCCAGGTGAAGCTAACTACTGCTGCAATACTGAAAAGGAATGTCGCAGTACAAAAACAAATCACCACGGCTGAACAACCTTGCACAGTATGATAGAAACAGTATCTAATAAGGTCGGACATAAAGCGTTTAATAAGACACGACATCAAAGACAAAACACGCAGAGAAAGTTGGCAGAAACTCTCTAGCTACAGGGCTGCTCATTAAAAGGAAACAAAATGATTATGCTGCATTTGTCCCATAGCGTCTTTGCTCGTGCCAATGCAAGCAACATAATTTAATAGGGACCTTTTTTTTTTTTCTTTTTTTTTTTTTAAATCGAGGTCATTGTATATACAAATGATCCCTAGAACACCAGAACTTGGGCTTCAGACAACTCTAAACACTTTCTGATCGACTGTCCTACTACTGGATCTGTATATTACATAGAGTGCATATTAAGGGTACGTGTTAAGTTAAGGCATACAGCTCCTCTGGTTGCGCACGCAGAAGCCCCGCTCACCTGCTCGGGTTGCTTAAAAGCACTGGTGTTGACGAGAAAAGCACCAAGACTTACGTAAGACAGACAAAGACGAAGATGAAGAATGGAGATAGTCACATCATAGTCAAAACGATTTCATCTACAGATTAAAATCTTTGTCATGCTTAAAAAGTGAAACGGGTGCCTTGCTGGTGAACAGAAAACCATGGCCTTATAATTTAAAATGAAAAAGGGCTTCTTTTCACATGAAGCATAGAGTAAAAAAAAAACCCAAAACAAAACAATGTAAGGCAGGAAAACCCACTGGATTAATCCAATCCTTTTCATTTACACAACTTCCTCAATGATCATCCAGAGTATGAAAGGCTAATTTTTACGCTTCTATTTTATGATTTGATTGCTGAAACATCAACGCATCATATAGCATTTCTAAATCGCCTAGTGAACAAAAGACCTAGAATATAACATTATGATTTCAGTAGATGATATTGCAACGTGAAGTTTTACCTTCTTTTCTCAAGTGCATTTAACACTATTCAAGTCACTTTTCAAGTCCTGCTACCAAGGAAGAATCTACAGTAAACACATCCACCATCTTGAGCATTCGCCTTGCACATCTCAGGTTTTCAATTCAATTCAATTCAATTTTATTTATATAGCGCCAAATCACAACAATAGTCGCCTCAAGGCGCTTAATATTTGTACAGTAGATCGTACAATAATAGATACAGAGAAAACCCAACAATCATATGACCCCCTATGAGCAAGCACTTTGGCGACAGTGGGAAGGAAAAACTCCCTTTTAACAGGAAGAAACCTCCGGCAGAACCAGGCTCAGGGAGGGGCGGCCATCTGCTGCGACCGGTTGGGGTGAGAGAAGGAAACAGGATAAAGACATGCTGTGGAG
>VVHJ01039011.1:0-10282 GCA_015107715.1 Tylochromis polylepis | reverse complement strand
ATTTTTTTTTTTTTTTGGGGGGGTTTTTTTTTTTTGTTGCTTTTTTTTTTGCTTTTTTATCTTTTTAATAAAGCGGTGTTGATTGCTTCATAACCTGTATCAATGTCATTGCTGGGTTCTAAAAAAGTCATCTTGTCATTGTGACCGTTGTGCCAACAGGAATACCACCTGCACACAGAAGGGGTGAGAAGTTAAAAAGTTGACTTTTTACTCTAAATAAAGTTGAAATTTTAATTAGCTACATTTCTTCATGTTTTAAAACAATTTTTCTCCATTACTTACTTTAAGGCCCCATTTACACATATACGTTTTCCCTTAAAAACGTATACTTTCCCCTTCGTTTGCACCTTTCATTTACACACAAACGGAGATGTCGCCTCTGAAAACGATTCTTTCTAAAAACTCCAGCAAAAGTGGAGATTTTGGAAAACGCCGTTTTCGCGTCGCAGTGTGGACTGCAAAAACGGAGGCTTTTGGAAACGATGACACATTTTAGTCATGTGATGCAGTCATGTGACCAATTCAACTAAGATGGCGGACGGTATTGAACAGCAGTTGTTTTGTTTTCTCTCAATTTTGACAGCCCTATTGAAGATTAATATCAGTGTGTACATGCTCCAGATAGCTTTTCTTCAAAGAAGACGGAATGTAAGTAATTTAAAATAAGTAAATAATTTAAAATAAGTAAATAAACGGCAGACGGAAATGACGCAGGTCGAATCGTCTTACGTTTCACGCATGCGCGGTACAGGAATGTAAGCGTTTTCAGTGTGGATGAACAACTCTTCGGAAACGACTGAAAACGATAGTGTGGACGCGGAGAGTTTTTAGACGAAAACGCCATTTTCAAATTTATCCGGAGTAGTGTAAACGTGGCCTAAGAGGCTGCTACTTTTCTAGCTGTATTGATAGCAATAAGATCGTCATAATAGAAAAAAATCCAGCTATGACTTATGACTCAGGATGACTTATGAGGGTGATAAACATGTTATATTATTCCGTTGTAAATGTGGGTTCAGCTAAAGTTTACGCTGCACACAAAAAATGTCGACAGTACCAGCGCATTTAGTTTTTCTCAAGTATGATCCTTAAACAGAGATTATTTTATAATTCAGTCGTTTAGAGTGTGTTGCATTGTGGTTTCACAGCATGGCTCAGCAACAGTTCAGTGCAAGTTTATCAGTCGGGCAAGCTTTTCTAGAGACAGAGGCAAGGTTTTTAGAGACAAGCGTATGGGTAATAATACAACTGGTGATTGTTAACGTCTCCTTTAAGCATCATGGGAAAAGGATCCTACTGTGTAAAAGGAAGAGATTCAAATGCTCTTTTATGCTAGAGTGAATTCAAATGCTAAATATATGTAAGGTCACTTTTTTTAAGTTCCAGGGCAAGAATATATAAAAAGTATTAAAACCTTTTTTTTTTTTTTCTTGAAACTAAGTATATGTTTCCCCTAAACTACATGTGGTACTCTGCTGTCGAGGACAAAAGACCCATTTTTGAGCTATCATTAATGATGCTTTAAAGTACTCTGTGAAATAATAATCCCAGTCAAGGACAGCGATACTTTTTAGTGCTGGGATATTATTTCAAAACTAGTGCCCCAGCACTGTTCTGTCTTGCAGATGTTTTATGGTGAGGACAAAAATCAGATGAGTCATATTGTCACATGCACGGCATTAAAGAATAACGACACAGCCAAGAGGAGCGGGAGAGGATGGTGAGAGGGGGAGTGAGGGATATACATATTTTGCCATCCTTGGTGATAACATTAATGTCAAGGTGGAAGGGGGAAGGAAGACATCAAAGCTAATGAATATTTATGGATGCCCATAGTAAAGTGCTGTTTTAGAGTGAAGTGGGACAGAATGGCCTCATGAAGACAGCACTTTAGGGCCTACTCCAGCACAGACTGTGGCTCTATGAATATTCATTGCTCATTGTCCCAAAAACAATTTGCTTAACGCTTTTGACTTCTTTTCATCCGTAAAATGTGTGTATTTTTTTTTTTAACCTATGCATGGTTTGGACTTTATCTACCCTCACTTTTGATAGGTCTGTTACAGAAGACACTTTGATTTTTGGCACATATACGAAACAATCCAAAACTCTGTATTTATTGATATATAGCACAGGGCACATCATCTCTGCATTTCCTAATTCCCTTCAGTACTGAAAGGGAAAAAATACAAGAAGTTTGTCATATAGGTAATTCATCATATTCATACAGCTAAGTTACATGTTTTTTCATGGGACCTGTGTCCCCTGTGGAGATTGTACAGATGTTATATAATTATTTTTTATTCATTTTAAGTTGGAGAGTCTGTTCATGGCACAGACTATAACCCCGTCATATGCCAGACAGCATCATGTGCTTGAGCATATTTCACAAGATGCTACATTCCTTCCACCTTTCCCCCCACTGTGCAACGCATTTGTCTCTATAGCTGGCACTAGTGCTGTTTGAAAGCTCTTTGTATCATGCATTCTGTGTGTGGATGGGGGGGGGGAATCAAGGTGAGAATGTGGTAGAAGAAACACCCAGTCCAAATAATAACACGAGACTAAGATGAAGGAGAGAAAGAACAAAAAACCATAATATTATAATGTTGCTATGGTTACTTGTCCCACACGATCACCAGCTCCTCCCAGAGTAAACACTGCCTGATAAGGGAACAGAAGTACAGTGCCTTTGAGTGGTGTGCTGTTGGCAAATGGATGCCTACAATGAATATTCTGTGTACAAGTACCCGAATGTTATATGTATATGTGTTTTTGCTTTAGCAACATGTCTCTGGTTACTGTCTTTAGTTTGTTGAAAAACAAAAACAAACATTAAAAAAGAATTAACATATTTCTTTTTTCTTCATTGCTTACACATGTGACATTTTGGACACCTTTTTTCTTGATATTTAAAGAAAATTAATCTTTGTTGTGCTCCTCACTGCACAACAGGGTGACATACTGGTTTCAGAGACCTTCCCGTGACCCCGGTGAAGCAGATTTATTGTCCAGAAAAACTGTGCGTAGGTCAACTGTCCTTGAGCATGACAGTATTTTATGCACTGTACATCACTGTGAGTTAGCATCAACAGAATGCTTCCCCCCACCCCAAAGGGGATTATTTACTTTTCATGTTAAGTGATGCAAATTGTGTACATTTTTCCCCTGTTGTTGTATAATAGCTTTAACTTTAATGCACTTCTTCCTTCAACATCTCCTCCTCCTCCATCTTTCTTGTTGTCTTTTGTTTGGCCCTCATTAAAATCTCACACCTATAAGCGTAAGTGCCTCTTGCTGTCTAACTCTGGGGAGTCACCTCTTGACATTGGTGAAGTAAGCCTCTTACCATCTTGTGGACTACATGTGCCGTGATGGAGGGCCTTATCAGACTTATATAAATCCTGTGAGTACAGGTAACTGCTGCATTTCACTAATCTGAGCCTAAAGGAAGTGGAGTTGCTCTAAACACACAAACATTGTAGGTCTTTGGGAAGGAAGTCTTAGTAATCTGATTGGCACTGTCATGCTACACTTCACACTAATTATTAAACAGTTTAACAGTATTTGTAATGTCAATACCTGATGAAATTTTGTCACTGTTCACTATATAGTTAGCATTTGCATTTGTACCAAGATAATCTTTTGCTATTGGTTAAAAACCTGTGGTCCCTCCCAGTCCAAGATGGCACCCATCGAGAGTGAGATATGGACCGTATAGAACTGGTTGACCATTATGAGTACAGCATACAGTTATGTAGTGCACTGCAGATAGCCATACTTGTCAGTGTGAAAATACTCCAAAAATAACCAGTTTAAGTGCAAAAAGATGTAATTTCAGTCTCATGTGGCATGCCCTTGTGGTTGTACATATGTGAGTTACCTGAGGAGGATTACTCTGCTGTTTCATTTACATCTGCAACACATGCATGAATTTCAGAAATTCCACTGTTTTACTCACTTTTACACATTAAAGTTTAATTTGTATTATATAACAAGAGCAACTACAAGCAAGTTACCAAAAGTCTTTAACCAAAGACTACAGCTGAGGAGAAGAGAAAGAGAAATGATCATTTCCATGTTGAAAGATGTTTTTATTCTCTTTTAATCAGAAGAAGATGACATTTTGTGAGCACATACACTTGACAGCAAATAATCAAACGGGAATAATAAATACAATTTAAAATTAGATAAATAAAACCTCAGATGAGCTAAGTTGTGTCTTAATCTTTTACAAGAAATTAAGGCAAAATGCAGAAGTGTGTGAACAAAATAATAACACCCTTATTACGTCCATAGAAATTAAGAGGGTAAGTAGCAGCCAGGTGCTGCTAATCAAATGTACTTGATTAACTGATCTTCAGAAAATGTGATCACCTCTGTAAAAGCAGAAGGTTTGGCAGTGGGGTATTTGGAGCATTCAGGTGTGTTTTAAATCAGTGCCAAGGAGGAAAGACATCAGCAATGATCTTAGAGAAAGAAATTGTTTCTAATCATCTGCAGAGACTGCAAAGACTATAAGACCATTTGACGTCCATTTTTCTGCAGAGAGATAGATTATTCACAAGTGGAAAACATTCATGACAGCTGCCAATCGCCCCAAGAGTGGACATCTTAGGAAATTCACCCCAAAGTCAGAACATGCAATGTTCAGGTCTCGGTTAACATGTTAGATGTTAAAGTTTATGACATGACAAGTATGGCTTGTTTTGAAGAGTTGGCAGGAGAAAGCCTCTCCTCTCTAAAAAGAACATGTTGCATCTGAACCAACCACAAGACTTATGGAAAAATGTCATTTAGACAGATGACACCAAAGTGAAGATATTTGTGCTGATATACAGTTAAGATGTGCAAGTTAAGAAAAAAAATGGGGGAAAAAAACAGTAGTGTTAACCCAAAAAACACATCAGCCCAGAAAGTTCCTCATCCATGAGATGGCCTTTCAAATCCTGCATCTTTGTATCTGAACATATTAATTATATACAGCTCATTAATTCAAAGAAAATATTTTTTTCCCCCTTGCAGTTTCATTTTTTTAATTCACCAATGAGTTTTTCTGTGGTATTGTGTAGTAGCTTTGTAAAGTTTTGTAATGTGTTTACAGTACGAAGTTATGGTAAAAGTATGTGTTGTCTTGAGGCATTTGTTAAATTTCAAAGCACAGCAATATTTTTTTTGTAAGAAAAAGTAGGTATAATGCTATAAGGTTATTGGTAGAGTGGTGCAAACATTTCCCATCTCCCACACATCCTCTTCAAACCACGATTATGCAGAACCACTTGAAAGTCTTAGGTGATGGAGCCGACACACTGAGAATACAAAAATATAGTGACTATTGAAGTAGTTTCAAGCAAAATACTAAAACACTGTATACAGAGTTTTTTTTTTTTTTTTGTCAGCTGTGTGTGTGTGTTGTGTGAGTCAAAATCAGGCTGTTGGCGGACCCTCACTGAGTTGGTGATGGTAATAGTTTGCCAGAGCCTTGGGGGAGCTTCTCAGCAGGCAATGGTGTGTGTATGTGTACGTGATGTTGTCTGTGTGTTTGTGTGCACATATCAGCAGGAAAGGGTAGAGCAGGCCCCACAGTGCATGTCTCAACAGCCAAGTCATCAACCCTTTTAATCCAGCCCAGCAGGGATGTGTTTGTGTTTTTGACGGTGCTTGTGTGTGTGTATGTTTGAAGAACTTCGTGAGAAGTGCTGCCATGAAGTTGTTTATATTATACTCTGAGGCGTGGCAGAAAGCTGTCCAAAACATCTTCAGCTAGATTTGATTTTTTTTTTTAACACAATATTGAACTTTTTCTCTTTTATCCATGTCATGCTGATTTTGTTTGCTTGTGTTTGAAAATATTCTCTAATATGTCTAATGTCCAATCCGATCTCTCTCTATCCCCACCTCACCCATCCTATTCTCTCTTCTCTCCCCCTGCAGGACGAATGTCATAGGATGAACACTGCTGGTGGGGTGTGTCTGTCTGTGCTGTCCTCTCTCCTGGCTGTGGCTGGGGCCCTGGCTGCCGTGTCTGCCCTCGCTCTAGCTCCTCTCTCTGCCCTGGCTGAGGCTGCCTATGGGGTTGCCGATAGCGTCCCCAGCACCGGGGCAGAGGGAGCCCCCTCGCCTTTCTCCTCACCATGCTCCAGCCTTGTAGCTGGGGTGCTCTATGGCTCTTTCTCCCTAAGGGAGCTTTTTCCCTCCAGGGCACCGGGTTGTTCCTGGTCTCTGGAAAACCCAGATCCCACCAAGTACTCCCTCTATCTCCGCTTCACCCGCCACCCTGTCATTTGTAGGACACACTCCCCTATGCTCCTTTCCCTTGACCACCACCTAGCTAATCAAAGCTGTCCCCTGCACTTACAGACGGCCACTGCCAGAGATCAGGAAGTCATCGATCTTTGTGGCAGCCACACCAGTTCAGACGGACCTTACTCCTTTCTGCAGTTCGATAAGAACTTTGTCCAACTGTGTCTAACGAGACATCCAGCTGCAAATGAGCCTCAGGTATCTAAGGAATTGCTGGAGCTGAGACTGGTAGAGGTGTTACTCATTAACAACGAAAACTCCAGTCAATTTACCTGTGGTGTGCTCTGCCGATGGTTCGAGGAGTGTTTGCGCACAGATCACAATGGAAACCAGGAGGTTTCTGATGGGGATGGTTGTGGGATGACCCAGACAGGCTGTATTTGTCCAAATCACAACATTATGGCACCATCTGTTCCCCTGCTCCCAGAGACACCGCACACTTTCAGTAATGGGTCACTGGCTCCTGATGACTGTTGCGTCACTGAACTGCATTCCAATGATGCAATCGCCATAGCGCCTCGAGATGTCCGACAAGGTAGGGTTCCTTCCACTGTAATTTATGAGGTGGTGTTTCAGTGCTGTTCTTGCTATCTTCAGTGCATCACACACTTGTAACACAACATGCAATAAATCAAATCTCAAAGGCGCAAGATGACCCAGACACTCTTAGTTGTTTATTTTATGTATCCATTCAGAGTAACAAATGGACAAGAAAAGTTTGTTATTGTGCCTTTTTGTAGCACCTCGAGAAGACTGGTGGTGGTGGTGGGGGGGTTTACATTGGCTGCTTGACATAGAATTTATAATTTGAATTTCGTCTTTTGCATGTTGGCCTTTAATTAAAAAATGAAGCAGTTCAAAGGAAGCCCTTTAAACCTTCCATCAAAAGATTTGTAATGCCTGACAGAAATTCTGCCTTTTGATCTATATTTTAGAGATTCCCCCATGTGGCCAAGAGGTGGGGCTCCCATGACTTTAGTTTACATGCTGAACGGTATTTTGTGTGTGTGTGTGTATGTCCATCCACTGAAAATGTTAGGACTAGATCAGATTTGACACCAATGGACAATATGCGAACCGCCTTTTCTACATCAATGAATTAGACACGAAGAAGACAATCCTTTCACACACAATACACATGGAAATTTGTTTGCATGTGTGAATCTGCCTAAATCTGTTTTCTGCCTGCAAGCAACACAGATAAGTGCTTAATCCAAACAGAAATGGACAGGCACTTGTGCTAAAGCTTTCTAATCATTTCACTTCATCACTGCCACCAGAGTATTTAGTCTAATGTAATTAAATTAGAACAATATAGAGGTGCATGTGATATACAGAGATGGAGTTTGCCTTTCAGGTCACATAATTGCATAATAATTTTCCTTTGCTTGCCTCATAAGCATGTTTGCAGTCTGAATAGTAATAATTAGAACCAGGTTATTGCTAGGCTTGGCCTTCCTTTAACAACACACTAACACACACACTAACAGCTCTAGGGAGATTTTTACCTTGGTAGTGGGAAGGTTATCGTCCTCTGGATTTCATGAGCAGGGGAGCATTTATCATCTTATAACCTCATAGAGCAAGAAAAGGGTATACTTAAGGGAGATTAAGGAAGTGAGTCATTTACCATTTTGTCTTGACCTGATGTGCTATTGCTTGAGAAAGTGCCATGTAACTGTTTTGGCCAAAAGTCAAACAGATAATGCAACTCTGTTAATTAATTCTAAGTGTTGCAGTGATATCCAACTTATGCCAGTGTCCTGAAAGACTTCTTAGCTTTATTTTTGTGTCATTTCCATGAGACAATTTTTTGCTGACATATTGATTAGCGTCACATGTATGGTTTGGAGAAGGTGGCGCTACCAAAAAACCAGGAGGCAAAGCTGGAGATGGTAAGATTTTCATTGGCACTGACCACAAGAGAGAGTATTAGAAATGACTATATCAGAATGGCAGCTCAAGTTTTGAGATAAAGTTAGAGAGACAAGGTTAACTTTAATCTCCAAGGTTTGGAGATGTGCAGAGGAAAGATAGTGGATATATTAGGCAAAGAATGTTGAATATGGCAAGCCAGGCAGAAGGACAAGAGAAAGACCACAGAGAAGATTTATGGATGTAGTAAAGGAGGACATTTAGAGGGTTGGTGTGACAGAGGAAAATGTTGGGAATAGGGTGAGATGGAGGCACACAATCTGCTGTGGGGACCCCTAAAGAGAGCAGAGAAGAAGAAAAATAAGATTAGTTAGCAACCAGCCACTGTCCACTCTTGCAGGATGTTCTCAACCCCTGGTCATTTTTTTTCCACCAGTTCCCTTTTGCAGTAATTACCCATAAATGTTAAAATTACTGTAAATCCAGGCTTGTGCTGTCAGAGTAACAGCCATAATCTTGCCTTTACTCTGCTCCTGCTCCTGTCCTCTTTCTGTCGACTGAAAGATAAACAATTTTGCCCTCGCTGAGTCAGAGACACTCAAAAACACAGCTTAAATGCCAGCTTTCTCCTTCGTGCCAGTCCACTTTTGCCTTAAATCATGGTTGCCAACTTTCAACTGTCAGCTGTGATGAGACTCAGACACTCACTTTAAATTTAAGCCGAAAACAAATGGTAAAAAATTGAACAAAGGAAATGAATTTCGACTTTAGGGCAGTCTCTGAACCTTAGAACGATATCTGTACAAAAAAAAAAGAAAAAGAAACTGATATGACAAAATAAAACTGCTACTCTGTAACAGCTCATCTGTCTCAGTTACAGAAAGATAGACTCATTTATTATTGATAATAAAAATAATAATTAATGACCTAACCCCTCATGGAGATGCATCTATTTACCATATTGCTTCCATAGTTAAGCAACAAATACAACTTCAGTTGGTGCTAAAAGAAAACAAAAAAAAAGGTTTTGGCGCAAGAGTTAGGAAATTAGAGGAAAAGCATATAAAAACAAGCACATCAAAGAAGAAGAAGAAGATGAAATAAGGCAGGGTTGCCAACTGACGATGGGAATCCATGATGGGAACTAAATATACTGCAGATCTTTCTTCATAAATTTTACATAAGAAATCCACTGGACATCTAATTAGCTGAACTCACAACTAAAACTTCTGAAGGTAACAATTCTATAGATCTTTTCCTTGAAATGGGCAAACAGATCTAGTTACACTGAGTTATACAATCAGTACTTTAGATTTTAACATACCCATGATAAATAGATGAGATAAATATATGGGAAATAACATGGCTCAACAGAACTTTCTAATTTGTCATGAATAAAAGTTAAACTCAGCGGGGCTCAGTCGAGTTTCTTGTTTTAACAAAATTAATTTGTCAATGCAATTTATATTGTTACTCCACTTGAAGCAGAAATCTTCTTATTTATCTCAAACTATATATATTATGACATTTTTTACTAAATGACCTCAACCAGTACAGTAATCAAATTGTACTTCATATGGCCTAGGGTACCTGTGAGGGAATGCTGTTAATCAGTGCCAGAGGTACAGTGGCTTGCAAAAGTATTCCGCCCCCTTGAACTTTTCCACATTTTGTCACATTACAGCCACAAACATGAATTAATTTTATTGGAATTCCACGTGAAAGACCAATACAAAGTGATGTACACGTGAGAAGTGGAACGAAAATCATACATGATTCCAAACATTTTTTACAAATAAATAACTGCAAAGTGGGGTGTGCGTAATTATTCAGCCCCCTTTGGTCTGAGTGCAGTCAGTTGCCCATAGACATTGCCTGATGAGTGCTAATGACTAAATAGAGTGCACCTGTGTGTAATATAATGTCAGTACAAATACAGCTGCTCTGTGACGGCCTCAGAGGTTGTCTAAGAGAATATTGGGAGCAACAACACCATGAAGTCCAAAGAACACACCAGACAGGTCAGGGATAAAGTTATTGAGAAATTTAAAGCAGGCTTAGGCTACAAAAAGATTTACCAAGCCTTGAACATCCCACGGAGCAC
>VVHJ01039010.1:36388-46854 GCA_015107715.1 Tylochromis polylepis | reverse complement strand
CCTCACCTATGGTCACGAGCTGTGGGTAGTGACCGAAAGAACGAGATCGCGGATACAAGCGGCGGAAATGGGCTTCCTCCGAAGGGTGGCTGGCGTCTCCCCTAGAGATAGGGTGAGAAGTTCAGCCATCCGGGAGGGGCTCAGAGTAGAGCCGCTGCTCCTCCACATCGAAAGGAGCCAGTTGAGGTGGTTCGGGCATCTGACCAGGATGCCTCCTGGGCGCCTCCTGGGTGAGGTGTTCCGGGCATGTCCCACTGGGAGGAGGCCCCGGGGCAGACCCAGGACACGCTGGAGAGATTATATCTCTCGGCTGGCCTGGGAACACCTCGGTGTTCCCCCGGACAAGCTAGAGGAGGTGGCTGGGGAGAGGGAGGTCTGGGCTTCTCTGCTGAGGCTGCTGCCCCCGTGACCCGGCCCCGGATAAGCGGGAGAAGATGGATGGATGGATAATTTGTCCAATTACCTTAGAGCCCCTCAAATGAAGGGGAAAAATGCTTTATTTTCTCACATTTTTATGCAATCTTTTTTATTCAGCCCACTGAATTAAAGCTGAAAGTCTGCACTTCAACTGTGTCTCAGATGTTTCATTTAAAATTCATTGTGGTAGTGTACAGAACCAAAATTAGAAAGAAGTTGTCTCTGTCTGAATATTTATGGACCTAACTGTATTAGACTTGATTCATCATTAACTGTAGATCTCAGAGTGCTATTCCACTCCACTTTAACTGGATACAAATGTGACCCACCTTAATGATTGTTAGGATTTTACATTATTTGGATCTTAGCTTTTAATTATACTTTTTTTTAGGCATAAATAAATAGTTTAACTGAACTTACCTGAATGTCATTTTCCAAACTAGGCTCAGATCAGTAGAAATATTTAACAGTGTGATTTTTTTTTTACAGGTTCATTCAAAAACATTTTACTGCTTGTAAACTTATAAGTGTAGAGACTTTTCAAATCCTTATTTAGTCTGCTTTAAAGGGAAGGAACTAAGTTTTACTATACTTGTAACCAGAAATATGTGTTTAAATGTTCCTTTTAATTTTTTTTAACCACACAGTTCAATGACAACAATGATGATGATGATGAGGGGGAGGAGGAGGAGGAGGAGGAAGATGAAGATGAAGGCAACGCACAGTCCCCAGTCTTTTTTGATGATGCCACTGAAGCCCTGGAGAATGAGAAGCCTGATAGCAGCATCTCACAAAGTAGTAGAAGAAGTGTTTCTGCGCCATATGTTGGACACTCAATACACTAATATATTTTTAACTGATCCACACTTTGATGGCATTTAATTGGAATTGTCCACTCAGATGTCTACCTTTACCCCTTTGTCCCTACAGCACAGGGTGACTTTAGGGGGACCATTCCACCTATGAGATTCAGTAAAACCTGTCTGAAGAATGTCTTCACGGTGGTGCTCATCTTCATCTACCTGCTGCTGACTGCGGTGGCAGCATTTCTGGCCTACCAGACGATCTCTGACTTCTTGGAGAAACTAAACAACCCCGTTATGTCTGTCATTTACAAAGAGGTTGACTCATTTTCACCTCCTGGTTAGTATAAATAATACACTTTTTGGGGCATATTTTAGGACTATGACTGGGTTAGTGGGTGTTAAGTGTGCTGTTATGTCAAAAACATGGAACCACAAATAACACATTTCATCCAGGCTGAAAATACAGGTTACACGTCACAGCAGCACTTCCCATTTTTATGTAAGCATTTAAATCTGCCTTTGTCAGCATTTAGCAGGAAGGAGGAACGCATGGTTGTCATGGCATTGTGTGGAATATAGTGTCTGAGTATATAAAGAAAACTAAGTTAGATAGCAGCAAGAGTGAAAGGGAAGGCTTACAAAATGGTAGTGAGACCTGCTATGATGTATGATTCGGAGACAGGAGGCAGAGCTGGAGGTGTCAGAGTTGAAGAGGTTAAAATTTTCAATGGAGTGACCAGTATGGACAAGATTAGAAATGAGTACATCAGACGGACAACTCAGGTTAAGCAGTTTGGGAACAAAGTTGGAGAGGCAAGACTGAGATGACTTGCACATGTGCAGAGGAGGGATGGTGGATATAGCTGCCAGGCTGGAGGAGAAGAGGAAGACTATAGAGGAGGTTTATGGATGTAGTGAAAAGGACATGCAGAGGGTTGGTGTTACACAGAAGGATGCTAGGGATAGGGTGAGATGGAGCCAGATGATCCACCCTGGCGAAGATTTTAGAAATTAATACTTCTTTGCTCCTGCCTTGTTTTCTATTGGCGACAAACCCCAAATTATTGTTGGTGACAAAATAATCAATAATTTAATAACACTGTGACAGAAGGCAGGCACTAGTTACGTGTGAATAATTTGTATTGCCTGCTGTGTGGCCACCAGAGGGGGTATTAAATCTGAAAACTTTTCTAAAATTGCAGCTTATCAAATGTGACTTGGTCAGTTGTTGCAGACATGCAACGCAAGGTGCATTTTCTTTTTGTTTTGTATTTTTGCTTTAGAAGATAATGTGGTTTATTCTTTAAACAATACACGCTGTCTGTTTTATTTTTTTATTTTTTTTATTTTTTTTTAGCTAGTCCCTTAAGCCTTAAATCTCCATCTGAAAAGGCATTCGTGAAAATAGTCAGCAACAGCTGAACAAATCCTGTTCTCTGTGGACAAGAGACACATGGAAGAATTTTGAAATGCATTAAGTGTCCTTGTCTCCATCACCAAAATAAAACATGTTTGGAGGCACTCGTTGGAAAATTTTACATTTTTACCTCCACATAAAACAAACAAGTAAATGACAGTGAGTCCATAAACACTGCTGTTGAAGAACATTGATACAGACTCTGTTTACTTTCTTTGAGCAGGCATAGCTCTGTACCCCGGCAAAGCCCAGCTGCTCAGCTGTAGACATCACTACCATGACTACATCCCACCTTTAGTGGACCCCGGAAAGCCTCAAGAAGGAGACTGTAAGATGACAGAAGTGACTTACTTTGGGCCATTTGTGAACGAAACAGAGGTCAGAATTAACACTTTTTGTGCACCTATAAAATAACTGCAAAAGTATCTCCACTGTATTTGCATATTATTATACTGTTACAGAAAAAAGCTCTGGTGGTCCGTGGGCCATCTGACGTCCGGAACAAAGAATTGATCTTCATGCAGTTCAGTCGCAATGAAACAGAGGAGGACTTCAGTGCTATCACTTACATGCTTTTTGCCAAGTTTAGTGACTTGATTGACAGGTAATCACTTTTTAATAAGACACTCGTGGCTTGATGTTTTGCAAAGTGCTAACAGTGATTTATGTGATAGCAGCATATGTGCCTGTGTGTTCTCCTGTAGTGCAAATAAATCAGAGTTTATGAGGGACTGTGAGAGGAATTACTCCATGTGGACCTTCTCTGGAGGCTTCAGAACCTGGGTCAAAATGTCATTATTGACAACATCTGGGGAAAAAAATGAAGCTGTTGAATTTCGACAAGAGGTATTTATGTCCCAACAGTTTACATATAGTTCCATGCACAATGAAATTTGAATTGAAAGTTTTCAATCTCATTATTTATGGTGGATGGTCTAGTCTTCTGTGGTGAAATTCAACGATAAAAGGTCCGAAGCAGAGCAAACCGATCAGCTCTTCTTTGCCGTCTTTGAGTGGCGAGATCCTTTTATGCAGGAAATCCGACTGGTATGTTCTCCCAGAGTTTTTCTCCTCATTTGAATTGTGTGCTTGCACCAATTGCTCATTGTTCGACAAAACTTTGCTTCTTTTCAAACAGATAGTGACTGCGAATGCCTGGAGCTCTATAGCCATCCTCTGTGGGGTCTTCATGGCTCTCTTCAAAGCTGCCAATTTCGCCAAACTCACTATTAAGTGGACTATCAAGATGCGCAAGAGGCATCTGAGGAATAAAGCACGGGAACTGAACCATGTAAACTGAAACACTTTGCGGGCAAGACACAATCTTACAATAGCCAAACTCTAAGATCTGACTGATCTGAGCTTTATTCTCACACAGCTGCTTTTTCCAGGTCACTACAAGCACCGTTTTTGTAATCAGTGGTGAGAATTATTAGCACTAGGGCATACTTATGAATTACATTTGTAGATGTTATTGCTTCTCTTTTAACATGTAAGCTGGCAGTAATAACTGATTATTACTAGATTAGTATTATTATTATTATTATTGCTAGATTCATTTTCTTTAAGAGACAATATTTAACTATTGCATTTCAAAAGAAGATGCACTTCACAAACGTCTTCTAAAATGCTCCATAAACACTGTGTTTGACACGCACACTCAAGAAAATGTTGCTGAAAGCCAAGACACTTTTAAAACTTCTTCTTAAAGGTTGTTTTTGAGTGTAAAACTGAGAAAATGTGAAATTTAGTGTTATATCTTGGACTGGTTTAGTTCTGAAAGTGGTAATACTATTTTAAAGAACTCTAAAGGGATTACTGAGAACTGTTTTTAATTTGTATTTTTTCTGTAGCATATATGTTCCAGTAGTGCTGCCGTTTTCATTTAGATTTAACATTATGCATCAATATGTTGTAATCTTGCTGTTTAAATTTACTTGAATTGTAAAATGCAATGTTTTACTGATTTTTCAAAAGAAATATATTTTTACTCTTGAATTTTACTGCTGAATTTAATTTGACAAGGTATTAATGGGTAGACTGTCCAGACTTTATATCTTTCTCTGACAAACTGATACTTGTTTTTATCTACATGCTTGGATTTACCTTGAATAGGGGACCACAAATTTGTTAAGCTGAAGAAAATAGATGGATGAAAAATAGATGCTTCAAGTTACTGCTGATATAGGTGTTTCTACATGCTTTTGAATCGTGGGGTGTACTCACTTTCACACACACTGTATTTTCATTTACTTTTTGGTAAATAAACAGTAACACAGTGTACTGTATCATGTGTAGTTGTTCATCTGAGATTGTATTTACCTAATATTAAGACCTGGTAAGGACTAAATACAGTTTTTTTACATAGTGATATTATCTTAGAAATGACAGAGTGTACCGTTAAAATTATTTTTTTCCTTGTTTTCTGTCATACATGTGTGTGTGTGTGTGTGTGTGTGCTGGAGGATAATAACATAATGTGGTAACTGCATGTACAGGTAAGGAGCCCAAAGCTCTGTTTGCAAGCTGCAGCAAATCACCAGGCAGTTGTTTAAAAAATACAGAGCTGGAAATGGGCATTAGTCCTAATTTAAATGTGGAAATCAGTCTTTTTATTTCTTTAAAAGTGCCACTACAGTTTATTTTTTCTATTAGAGATTTTTTTTTGCACAGTCTATGTGGTGACCTGGTTTCCAAAATCCAAGATGGTCCTGAACGCATCTTGGGATGGTGCTCCGTTTGGGGGCGCGGCAAGGAGGCGGATGTTGTCATTAGCTTCAGCGATGGATAAGAAAATGCAGTAGTCCTACACACATCTGGATGTTGTGAAGGTAGCAGTCAGTCACGTCTAAGTGTCTACAGTGTGTAAAACCATTCTGTTGTAGTCGGGCTCCCTCAACACCTTATAATTGCTAATAATTTAAGGACATTACTGGCGTTGTGTTCATGTGGCAGCTATCATGCTGTTGCTAGCTCGCTAACATACCAGCTTAGCTTTCAATAACAGTTCAAGTAAATTCTGCTGAAATCATAATTCGTAATAACGTTTTTTTAAAAAAAATTATTTTGGTAGTCAGATGGTCAGCTCGTATTTATACTAGTTTTTGAGTCTAGTTATTACGTGTTTTTGCATACATAACAGCTAACTGTACAGCTAGAAACAGCTAGGCTAACAACAATCACGGATCCAAGACTTTATTTTTACCATCAGCTAGTTTAAAACTGCAATTAAGCTGTAGTTTGACATTTACTATAAAAGTTTATTACCTTTGTTTGTTTGATAACATCATAGTAAAATGTCATGCGACTGGTGGCAAACTTTTGCACAATGTTAGCATGCTAACTAAAATTACCAAGTTCTTTGGGCATCTGCGCATTTGAATTTTAAGTATTTATTTCGGTATAGTTTTGAAGATGAAGTACCTTGTTGTGATGAGCTTAGGGAAACATCAGTGGAAGATGTTCTCTGTGGTTTCTACATGAGATGCTAACTGTGGCAAGTAAACAAACTGACTTGACATGAAACGTCTTTAACTGCCCCCTGCCTGTTTTCAAGCATTGTAGCACAGCTGCCTGATCTGCTAACATAACTGTGCAGAAATTTACTGGATCTCTAACATTGGCTGCTCTCTAGAAAATTGGCAGCTGACCCATGCGTTTTATAAATATTAAAGTGTTAAAAGGCAGCCCTGCATTGCTTTGAGGGTAAACAAAGGTATTGTAAGGCATTTCTAAATGAAGATGACCCATTCTTACTGTCAAACTATTTCAACTGATCACTTGCTCTGTATGGTGAAAGTAGGAAAGTTGTGTTAATGGAAATTGTGCTGTAAAATCAAAGAAAGTGAGATCGCATAATGCTTAAAATCAGATATACAGTGCTGTAAATAAATAAATAAATAAAGTTTTTACCCGCTTCCTGATCATCAAACAAATTATAATATTATACAAAGATAACTCAAGTAAATACAAAATGTGTTTTTTAAATGATGGTTTCATTTATTAAGGGGAAAAAAGCTATCCAAAAGCTAGCTGGTTTAGTGTGAAAAAATAACCCACCCCAAGTCATGAATTAACTGTGATTAATCACATTTTTCAGAAAGCTGAGTTCACTTTCACAGACCTGTTGAATCAAGAAATAATTTAAATAGAATTAATCTGAGGCTTTCTAGGCTAAAAGAAAATCTCAAAAATCAACATATGATGCGATAATCTAAAGAAACAAAGTCAAAGTCACTGACATCTATCAGCCTGGAAAGGATTACAAAGCCATTTGTCAGCAATTGGGACTCCAGTGAACCACGGTGAGAGCCATTATAAATCCGGAACAGTGGTGAACCTTCCCAGGAGTAGTTGGCCTACCAAAATTATTCCAAGAGCTTATCAACCACTTATCCAGGAGGTCACAGAAGAACCAAGAACAACATCTAAAGAACTGCAGGCCTCACTCGCCTCAGTTAAGGTGCGGGATCATGATTCAACAATAAGATAGAAACTGGTAAGAAATGGCATACATGGAAGAGTTCCAAGGAGAAAACCTTGGAACTCCACCACAAAGGCTCGCCTCACATTTGCTAAAAAAAAATCATCCTGATGATCCCCAACACTTTTGGGAAAATATTTTGTGGACTGATGAAATAAAAGTTGAACTTTTTGGAAGGTTTGGGTCCCGCTACATCTGATGTCAAACTACCACAGTACTTCATAAAATGAACATCATGGGAACAAGCCAATATGGTGGTGGTAGTGTGATGGTCTGGGGCTGCTTCAGGACCTGGACGACTTACCGTGACTGATAGATCCATGAATTCTTCTCTCTACCACTAATTCATGACCGAACATGTAAGTGTGAAAAATATGCAAAAAAACTAGAAAGTCAGGAAGTGGACCAAATGCTTTTTAATTGCACTGTACCATGTGAGTGTGAGACAAGGTTTGCCCTACTGTTCTTGTCCTTATCCACTCCTCACTCAAACATTAGCCTTGTCATTGTCTGTAGAAAGGTTTGACTGCCAGTTTTTCCAGTTTACAGGGTGGTAGTTTGTTTTTCCATACTCGTATTTTGTCGTTATATTTAAACATTAATAGAGCTACTGCAAAGTTTTCACTCTTTATCTGAATATTTGTTGGGTCCCCAAATTCATAAACCAGCAGCATTTTGGGGATAGAATAAAATCCTTGATGTGGGGTCACCTTCTTAAAAACAGGCAGTGTTGGTGTAGACCTTGACCAGCAGTTGACTTGTTTATTCCTCCCCCTGTTTGTGAGTGTTGAACACGTCCAGACATCTCTCTGCCTTCTGGCCATAGAGTTGCTCTATCAGCAGACTGGAATTAGACTAGTGATCAGGTTGAACTTTGTTGGTATTTGGGCTGTGGTACCAAAGCATGTTGTTGAATAGTTAGGTGTGGTTGCTCAAAGAAAAAAAAAGCTTTGAGTTCCTTTCATTTTGTTGGTTGACGTGTCACTTTTCTACATACAGTATGGACACTATTACTTCCCATAATCATTTGTTCTTGTGACATAAAACTCAGGTACATCCACCCAGGAAGGCGTCGCATAAGTTAAACAACATTCTCTCTTTCGACAGTAATGGGCTGAGATTTATCTGCATTCAAAATGACGAGAGACAGAAAGTGCATCCTCTGTGAAACAGTCCACGTCTCCAAGCAGGTAACTGACCCAGAAATTTGATTTACACTATAAATATGTCAAAACTTTAAAGGCAAAGTGAATAATAATAATTATTTGATCACCTTTTTGTGTGATGTTAGTCCAGGTATGCATCTACACTCTCTAGTGGGCATGGTTCTGATTTAAGATACTTGTAGTTAGGTTTATTGCACCTCTTTAACCACCTATGAGTCTTCTTAATATTCCTCATTGTTGTGATGCTGTGATGCCTTTTGAGGATCATTCAGGGGCTTTCTGCTGCCTGACTAAAGTAAAACTACATGTTTTTGATGTTTTGATGTTTTTGATTTCTCTGTGGCTTGCCTTAAAAAATGTTTTATTGTGAATATGTACCTGCAGGAGATGGATGAGCACATGAGAAGCATGCTCCACCACCGTGAGCTGGAGAACCTTAAAGGCTGGTGAGTTTTTTTCTTTCTTTATTTTGTTACATTTATTTAAAGATAAATTGAAACATATGGATCATAAGAATGTAACACAAAAAGGTGTTGGATTTCATTATATGACTCATGACTTTCATGCAATATTCAAAAGGCCCAGGTTATTGCATCCTGTTTAATACTGGCTTCACAAAAACACTGGCTTCACAAGACTTTTGCCCAGATTATTTAGGTCATGAGGCACGTGTGCACACGGGCACGTGTACACAGTAATTGAGCAAGTGGATATAGGGGCAGCTGTCTCAACTGCACCACATATATTTAGACACAATCTCTCCGGAACAACAGGCATGACCGTTAGAAGGCAACTGGCTATCTTGTGACTCGCATGTAGATTACTAAAAGCATGTGGCTATGTCGCTGAGATGGAAGAATCTCTAGAGGAGCTAACTCTGTTTCAGTTACTGGAATGTCATGCTGTTGATGAGCAAAGATGAAATCGTATGGTGTTCATCACCTAAAGCTGAATATTTGTAATTTTTAAAGAAAAGAGTGTGTGATGATTTATTTAAAAAAAGCGCCTGTGTAGGGATATGATGGCAACAGTACACTTAAATTTAGCTACAGCTCGATACAGTTTTTTTGTGAGGTCATTGCTGACCCGCAGATTGCATGTTCAGCACTGTTTCTGCACAACTGCAGCTGAGAAATAATACTTCAAAAAAAATAGTGATTAGTTGTGTGCCAGCTGCATGAGAGGTCACAAAAAGGCAGCATGCCATGACACAGATTTGAAAAAGCAGTTGAGAAGGAGCCAACAAAGTCACTGCCCCTATCAGAATCACAGGATGGCATACTTGGGAGAGGTTTTGAAGTGCGGGCTAGAAGCAGCTGCACACAGCTCCAGTTTCACAGGCTTTGCGTTGGATTGGTCGGTACAATCCACAGGCCTGTGCTAATAACACATGCTGGCCTGAGAGGGGGCTGGGTCCTGGCTATCGGAGCACAGAGTGAGGTCATATACAGACATTGCCTTCTGTAGAGTCTCAGAGTGCAGCGGACACCATCATGAGAGCGCACTAGGCTGTGGACGCCGGGCTACTCTCCCCTCCACGCGTCCCAGTGCTGTGCTGCTTGGCTGGACATAAGCGGGACGGCCAGATTAGCATGCTGCCTGAGTCCAGCCTTGCTGCTCCTCTTCCTTCCCTCACCCTGCCACCTATGGCCTGCTGAAGAAAGGAAAAAACGATCAGGATGATAAAGATTATTTTTTAATGAGAGAAAATTCTAAGTTAGCGACCTCCTGATCTGTAACGGATAGAGAATTTGGATAAGTAATATTTTTAAGGATTGTAGAGTATTCTCCTTTCCTGATTTTTATGAAGACTTTAAAGTAACAGAAAGTAGAGCCAGAATATATATTTGCAAGCTCTGCAGGCAGGAAAACCGAACCAGACAAGTTTTGAGCAATGCCTGAAGGAACGACTGAACGTCCACTCTCTCCTTCCCTCCCCAGGGACTGCGGACATGAGTGCAGAGTCTGTAAGGTGAAGGTGGTGAGTCTGACTGATTATGCCAGCCACATTTCCAGCCCCATGCACAAGCAGAATGTGGAGGCTGCTGACCAGAAGCCTTCTGGGTACGACCACGAAGAAGACTACTTCGATCAGGAATTGGTGGACTTGATTGAAAAGAGAAAAGAGAAGATCAGGTAAAAAAAAAAAAAAAAAAAAAAAAATATTAAAAAGTTTG
>VVHJ01039010.1:17276-36368 GCA_015107715.1 Tylochromis polylepis | reverse complement strand
AATGGGGAAAATAAAAAAAAAATGAAAAGAGAAAAAGAAGATCAGGTAAAAAAAAAAAAAAAAAAATAGCTACTTGTTATACTCTGTGGTGTTGGTTTAAACACAAAATGTTGTCTGGGATTTCAAATGAAAAGTCTCCGGAGAATTGCAATCAAAATAACAGTCGCACATGACTTTTATGAAGTTTTTATGATTTAAATAGTAGTGATACCTTACAAGCTTGTGTGTGTGTGTATATGTGTGTGTATACACCATGTATAGTCACATTTTGCTCAGTGGTGCTCACAGGCCTCTTTTAGCCACAGCTTCACATTATGCCGCGGCCGGAGTCGTATGTCACGACTGAAGGCTTTAAAAAAAGCATGACTGCACCTACAGTGTTCAGACACAAGCAGTTTGATGCTTAAGGCTTTTATTAAAGAGTAAAACGCACAAAACCGTCACTTCAGCCCTTTTTTGTACTTCAGTTTCTAAAATTCATGTTTTTTTTGTTAAGCCAAAAGCTAAAATCTCCCATTAATTTCACTATTAGACTATTTCTTCAAATTAGCCTTTTCTATGCATATTTGGTATAATCCCCGAATAGGCCTTACAATAATGTGTGACTGGAGCTCCTGATATATATGAAGATACGTCAGTTTGTCACATACCAGACATTTTCCCTCTGCTGGTCGGGGTATATAATTGTCAGGGAGACTTTCTGAAATCATCATTTTATTAATTCATTTTTAATTTGAAGCAGATGAATTGCTCTAATAATGACTTTCTCTGGCAAACAGAAAAAGCAGACTTTTAAAATTATTATGGCAAACTTGTAGGTGGAATTGTTTGCTTTTGATGTAAAAAATTAAAACAAAAAATCAAAATTTTCCATCCAAGTTCACTCTTCTGGTTTAGGTTTGTCAGTGTGTATTGTATCACCCACACAGAGCTGCAATCCTCCTCATTTTTAAGTTTAGTAGTTTCTCTCATTTTGTGTTAATGACTCAGATATTATTACTTTTTGTTTCTGAAGATGCTGGTAAAATTTAGAGATAGTTTTCATGTTAATCTGCTCATAAGCTTCAGTCAAAAATGTCCATCACTGCATTCTTTTCTCTTGACATACTTCTGTTTTTTACCTTTTTGTCCTTTTCGATTTATAAATAAGTAAGTTGTATGTAGGGGCGGCTGTAAATATTTGCTTATATTTGATTTCTATTACTGTTATTTCTAGAAAAGAGAAGGAGGCTGCTGCTGCTGCAAAGCTAGCAAAAGAGGAAGAGGATCGAAGGAGAAAGGAGGCGTTTCAGAAAAGGTTAAAGGAAGCAAAAGAGCATTACTGCTTACAGCGTGGCTGGCAGCAGCCGGGACAGGGATTCAGTGGGTCTAGTCACCACAGGACTTGGTACAGAAGCAACCAGTATGACTCCAGAGCAGGGGAGACACAACCTTGGAACCAGAGGAAACAGGGGAAGAGCGCCACCTGGCATGCTCAGGAGCCCCCCAACTTAGAGAAGTGGGCGTCTGGAGAGTTTGCTGGTAGAAGCTCAGATAGTCAGGAAGCTCGGAGCAACAAGACGTGGGGTCATTGTGCACTTCCTGGCAAACATGAAAATCGATTTCCGTGGCTCAGCAATGGAGGCAGTAGAAATGGGCTCTATGGACAAAACAATATTTCCCAGTACACTCAAAAGAACCGGCACATGAGCTTTTTGGGGGCTCCTCGTATGTATCCACCTCCCCCTGTCTCTTTGGCCCAGGCTGTGAATCGGTTTCAGAATACAGGTAATGACCAACCAGGTCAGGCCAGTGCTGGGCTACAGAAGGGGGATGGCCAACCAGCAGAATCTGATATTAATAGCAATAAAAGCTCTAAGACTTTGGGCAGCAATCCGAAGATTGACAAATCCTGTCGCTGGTCACCCTATCCCGTGAAGAGTTTTGAGTCTGTACCCCATAAAGATACCAGTCCAAAATCATCTGAGGAATACCCAAGAGCCCCCAAACCTCAAAAGAAAGCACCGGACGCCAGTGGTTTTAACGAGCAGTCACGACCTGAAAAGGAATCAAATCTTTTGCCCTTAAGTAGACTAGAAGAAAAAGGGAAGCATAAAACAAACCCTACAGTCAAACCTAGAGATGGGAGCAGCAGTAGCAGTAGAAGCAGCAGTTCGCAGAGAGATGGCCACCAGAACTCAGCGTCTAATTTGTCCAATCAGAATGCAAATAAATCATTGCTAGTTCGGAAAATGTCCTCAGCTCCTGGCGTCAGTAGTGGAGCTCATCTCAGCAAGATCCCCAGTCAGGCTGAAGTGCAATCAAAACCACCTGGAATCCAGAGTGAAGTCAAGGCGCCACTCACTGGGTCCTTGCAATCAAGGCAACCACAGAAGCTCCCAGAATCAGTTAAGCATGCCAAACAGACTGTGTTAGAAAAGAAGGACTCTTTAAGTACCTTTGGTAATAACGTAAAAGTGGAAATGGCGCAGCACAGTGTCGAGGAGCAGCAAACGAATCAGGTAACAAATGGGGTGAACAAAGAGAACAGCTGCAGGCAGAATGCAGCTAGATCAGTGTTACCTGATCCAGTCGGGTCAGAAAAGCTTGCTTTGACATCTTCAGACAGCAGTCAGTTTCTCCAGTCACTGCAAGTTAGCACCTCTACTGTGGAGACCTCCAAGCTGGCAGAATCAGGCAGGGAATACGAGGAGAACAATAAGAAAGTGGAAAAGCAAAGCTGCTCAGTTGTCCCAGATGAGACCATGCAGGTCACTGAGGCAGGGCAGAGCTCAGAGAGTGACACCTCCAGAAGTGGTGACGCACAGACTCACGCATCAAGTCTGTCCAAACTTGACCTGCCTCCAGTTTTAAAACGTGACCTCACCAAACATATCAGCTCCAAGAGCAAAACAGTCGGCCACGAGCCCAACCTGAACATTGCCAGACGGGTGCGTAACGTGAGCGAGTCGCGGAGAAGCGACACCGAAAAGGATTCAGGGCTTAAGCCAACTGTGCGGCAGCTCATCAGCTCCTCTGGGTCTCGGCGCAATGTTAACTGGGAACAGGTGTACCATGAGGTCAGGAAGAAGCAAGACAAAGGAAAAGGCATGCCGAGGTGAAATTATAATCTCATCTTTAAATTTTTAAATACATTTTGATTTCAGTTAATACAAGTTTATGTTCTGTCTTTCAGGTTTGGCATTGAGATGGTTTCATATGAGCAGGAGTACCAGAGCCAAGAGGAGGGTGACATACCGCTGCTGGAGGGTTTCCAGTGGGAGTCGTTGATGGACGTCTCTTACCAGGGCCCCTCCCGAAAACGTTCCTTATCAGAGAGTAGCCTCGCTCCGGCGTCCACGCACAACCTCTTTACATCCCATATATCAAAGGAAACCTCACAGAGAGAAAGCTTCAACTCAGAGCAGCAGGGATCTACAGTTAATCCAAATCGCAAGTCTTCTCTAGGAAATCAAGACAGTCAGTCTCAGCCAGAGGTTGGACAGATGCTCGTTCAGCTCGAGGCCAAAGGGCTGAACCAGACAGACAACCTAACATCAGCCCTCCAGCAGTCTGACTCAGTGCTCGGGGACAGCAGTTCAGGGACGGAGCAGTGCGATGGTCTTGGAACAGGAAAGAGGCGGAGAGCAGCTGGGGTGAGCTTTGGAAACAGTGTTCTCATTTTTATTGATGTATTTGTTTTTTGAAAGAACAAGCAGAATATGTCATCGTGACTGCTTTCTTTCTTCTCTGTAGGATGCTCTGAGTACAGAGTCTTCATGCATAGAACATAATAGCAAAAGACAGAAGGTCAAATCGAAAAGAGGTTAGTACGCACAAAAAAGAAAAGAATCTCTGGGGTTATACTTCATTTTCATGTCATGGGTTAGCTGCTTGTGTTTCAGATCTGTGTTTTGGGCTTGGTGCAGAACGTTCGCAGATTGACCAGCTGTTGGCAGTGTCTCTGCGGGAGGAAGAGCTCAGTCGCTCCCTGCAGACTGTGGACACCAGCCTGATCCAGGCCCGGGCTGCACTGGAGGCCGCCTACATGGAAGTGCAGCGTCTCATGGTGGTTAAACAGCAGGTCTGCAGACAGCTGAGCTCTATTATTCAAAAACTCTTTCTGTCTGCACAGTTACATGCTTTTACATGTTTAGTGTCTCATGCCAACACATTATAACAAAAAAGGCCTACACCTAAGGACTCACTTTGAGTCCTTCACAGAGAGTTTATGTGTTCATGTGAAAATCAGTTCAGTTAAAGGTGAGGATTACCAAGTTTAGCAAGAGTTTGTTTTCTTGACAGCTACTTCACAATGTCAGTAACCTCAAGTCTTACTATTTAAACGATGGTCTTGCTTTCCATTTGAATTTCATTTAATTCTAAAAGTTGGGGATTAACACAAGGATTTGTACTTTTTATGCAGTTTGTCTTAGCAGATAATATATTCCCTGCCTAACCATTGTTTTGTATGGCTTTGTCTTTTTCAGATGACTGTAGAGATGAGCACATTAAGAAACAAGCGCATTGAGTTATTAAAAGGGATGCAAGGTAAAAACATGTGCACAATACATTTGGTCACTTTTAACGACTGCTTTGAGGTCTATTACTACAAATCACTACACATGAGATTCAATTTGAAATGTTTAAGCCAGTTTGTATTCTACTAAAGTTAAAAATAAGTTGATTATATTTGTACAAGTAATCAGTGTAGCAGTAATGGTACAAATATAGTTTACAGAAGAAGCTATGATGAGTGCAAATGGTGGAATGAGCTTTTTAATCATGGAATTTTTATACAGGTACGATGGAGGAAGCACCTCAGATCAAACTGAAAGAAGAAAAGATGGATACATTTGAAACTGAGGCACACGCACCCTCCTCTGTCACACTTTCCTCTGTTGTGGTAACCCTCGTCCACAGTCCTAATCGTGCTGCAGAGTGTGGCTCTCCCCCCTCCTCCAGCCTTCCCTTGATGTCTGTAGCTATCAAGCAGGAGCCCCTGTCCCCAGTTCATATCAGCTCTGAGCTGGACCTCGTGGACGCTTTGGCCACCTGTGCTCACAGCACCACCCCGGAGCTGCCGGTCACTCCTGCCAGAGCCTCCTCACCAGGTAACATTGCTTTACCCAAACCATAAAACAGCAACCCAGATCTTCAGTCTATTTGTCTATCTCACTGATCACTGTCCCTGTTACTGTATGTTTCTTGATGCCAATGAGCTCACCTAGATATCTAAAAGACCAACACAAAGTAAAAAGCATTAAAAGGTTTGTTATGTCACTAAACATACAGTAATATACACACAATACAAAAATTAGCTTTGCAAATATTTTATAAGAATTCTGGACACAGTGTGTTTATCCTGAGAAATACTACATGTCAATCTAATCTTTATAAGTTTTTACACACACTGCTTGGAAGAGTCCATCATCTTTTATTTGTATTACTTGAATAAAAGGATATTGTTATGTAGGAGAATCCACTAAATAAAGTAACAGACAATTGTGGGTTATTTGTCCCGCTCGTTGCAGATGTTGCCGTCAACTTCCAAGCTTCTCCTGAAAGAAACCCTGAGCTGTACCCGTCTAACTTTAGAGAGCCTGCAGACTCCAAGGAGAAGTCGCCAACACTTATTGAGACAACGGAAAAAGCCATACAGACAGCAAGGAACTGTCTCACCTCTTTAGCTGACACAAAAAGCCCCCTTAAGCCTCTGTTACCCATTAGAGACTCTGAGGTTAATGACTCTGCAGACATCCCATCCTTTAAATCCCCTTTAGCCCCCTCAGTCCTTAATATCCCTGCCTCGCCATCAGAGCTGAGGACTGGAAAGCGCGTGAGGAAGCTGAAGAAGAGGAAGGCATTGAAGAAGGCTCAGGGGACAGAGCAGTTTGAAAGCAGTGACACTGAGATGGATGAAGAGGCCTCACGGCCGAGATGGCCCCGAACGCGCAGGAGACCCAGCGGAGGCTCTCAGGTCAGTACGTCCAGTCTCCCTACAGATGACAGAGAGGGTGACATGAACACAGAGGCTGATAAGAAGCCACTCAAGATGCTGTTTCCAAGTGTCAAATTAGAGAAGGTAGAGCAGAAGTCCCCAGCAGAGCTTCCTCATGAGGCCCCTGCTGATATTACGCTGAACTTGGATTCAGAGGAAAGCATGGAGGTCACCGCTGCCGGACAGCAGCCCCAAGTGGATGTTCAAGTTAAAACTCCCCCTCCAGCCCCAATCCCAGACTCCTCCAGACCTGAGCCACAGAGCCTGGCCTGCAACGAGGTCTCCTCCACCAGTGACATGGATTTGTGTAAATCATCTGAGAGGTGAGACGCTATCACAACAATCTCAGCTCAGTGTGTACTTATATGAGCAAAAATAGTTGTTTCTGCAGACTTAGATTTAAGAAAGTGGGATTTCAAGAAAAGTAATTGCAAAATACACTTTTCTTTTTCTAAATTATAAGATGCACAACTGCATTTCAGAAAGGTCAAATTTCATAAGAACGGACTTTTAGATTAAACTCTTAACTTTTCTCTCAACAGTGACATGCCATTTGCCATCACTCTGCCCAAGAACTCATCAGGTACGTTCATCTCTGGAGAGCAGTCGCTATGATTAGAGCCGGGTCATACTTCACCAAACACAGTTTGTACTAAAGAGGGTTTTTTTCTAGTTAGAAGATGGAGTGAAAAACCAGCTGTCATAACATGGGGCTTGATATTGTTGTATTGTTCACATTATAAGTGACAGAAATAGTTATGTTAGGAGTGAGATAACCTTAAGTACACATAAACCTATAAACAAAGTAATAATATTTTTATGTTATGAGTGGCCAGAATTACAAATGTCACACTCTGTCACCAAATAAAAATAGACTCCAGTGTGCCCAATTTACTTTTTATGGGCAAATTATTCATAGAGCTGTCTAAGGAGCTTGGAAATGAAAAGCGTCTGGACTTCTTTAGGTTTCTTGAAGACGTTTCACCTCTCATCCGAGAAGCTTCTTCAGTTCACGATTAAGTCTATTCATAGAGCTGTTATCTGAGGACATGTATGAGTATGTAGACATAGCTAGTAGAAGATACACATACAGATAAGATGCTCTGTAATCCATTTTTTTTCCATAAAGACTGGTTCCATCTTTTGAATTAGAAATGTTAAAATGATCTGGACAGGTCCCCTGTGAGTGGATGTACTGCTGTAACATCACTTATGTCGGTTTCCTCACTGTGTGTTTCATTTTGAACATTTTTCCTTTATGTTTGTGTTTTCCAGATGCATCATCTGACCATGGTGAAGATGACATGCCCACTGAGGGGCTGTTTGAGGGCCACCAGGAGGCGGTGAACGCCATGCAGATCCACAATGGCCTGTTGTACACGTGCTCAGGAGATCGAACCGTCAAAGCCTTTGACTTGGTGGTGAGTTATGAATGAAATAACTGCTGCTAGTTGCCAGGATGCGCCTGAATATCTGTTATGGAACATCCTTCCTTTTTTAAAACTTTGTCGTAGAGTCATAAATGTGTGGGTACGTTCGAGGGTCACAGCTCCAAAGTGAGTTGCCTGTTGGTCTCAGCGGCTCCAAGCCTGCATCATCGCCTTTATTCTGGTTCCAGTGACCAGCTCATCCGCTGCTACAGCCTCAGGGTAAATCACAGGCCTTTTGCTTGAACTGCCATATATTACCGTCACATTGATATTGGATTATTGACACTCTGTAATGTTTGCTCTTGTCCACAGACACGGGAACTCGAGCAGCAGTTCTCTCTGTCTGATCGAGTCCTCTGCCTCCACAGCCGCTGGAAAACTTTGTATGCTGGTCTGGCGAATGGCACAGTGGTGACCTTTAACCTCAAGGTGAGAAATGAAGCATGAGCAGGAATGTCTTTAAAATAATGGCATTGGAAGGAATGAAGAAATAATGTGGAAATGGCCCATGCGTTGAGCTAAAAATGCTGCCACAGTGGTTGTCCATTCTTCTATATGTGACAGAAAATTCAGCCTCATCAGTGTTAAATTACATACCTCGAGTATTTTGCACATATTACTGACTGAAGTTACCTGTTTGTGCAATAAAAAAAAAAAGAAGAATCATCATCGTCATGAAATGTGCTTCGCTCGATGTTCATTTTGCAATTGTTTGTTTAGACAAACAAGCAGATGGATGTGTTTGAATGCCATGGGCCGCGGGCCGTGAGCTGTCTAGCCTCATCGCAGGAGGGAGCCAGGAAGATCCTGCTGGTGGGCTCCTACGACAGCACCATCAGTGTGAGAGACGCCAAGAACGGACTGCTGCTACGCACTCTGGAGGGACACACCAAAACTGTGCTCTGCATGAAGGTAGGTTACGTCTGAGCTTCAACAGAGCAATTGCATTACTGCTGAAGTAAATTTCATGATATTCAAGACATAAAACGTGTTGGTCAGCAACAAGGACAGGATGGCATGTTATAAACCTTGATGTTTTATACTATTAAAAGATATAATATACAGATTATCTATGTTTGTATGCAAATTTGTGTCTTTTTTTGGGAGGCACACTGCAGCTGTAGTAATATATTTTAACATCTTACCTGAGTTTTGATATTTTCATGTTTTCTTCTTCTTTTTTTTTAGAAATATTTCAAATTCTTGTTTTTCTCTTCTGCTGCTTTTCCCCAGGTGATCAATGACCTGGTATTCAGTGGATCCAGTGATCAGTGCATCTACGCGCACAACATCCACGTGAGTCGCTATTACAGTTTTGCATCTTTAATTTCAGTTATTCAGTATTTTCAAAAAGAAGCTATGTGAAATTATTATTTTCTTACTTTGCCACAGACAGGTGAGCTGGTGCGGGTTTATAAGGGCCACAGTCATGCTGTTACTGTAGTGGCCATCCTGGGGAAAGTGATGGTGACCGCCTGCCTGGACAAACTGGTCCGTGTCTATGACCTGCAGGTTAGCATCGTCACACCATCTGTCTTTTAATAACATGCCTATGAATTTATTTCTTTATTTAATATTTACATGCCATCGCACAAGAAAATCTGAAAGCATACTCTCTCCGCAGTCTCATGACCAACTGCAGGTTTACGGAGGACACAAGGACATGGTGATGTGCATGGCTATCCACAAGAACATGGTGAGACAGCTGCTATTTCAAGTGTTGTTTAGACCCCAGTTGTGACTCAATAACTCATTTATTTGGCTCTCATAAAAAATGTTTTTGAAAAACAAATTATGCTTTGTTTTTTATGCATTAAGAACGAGAGAGGGTTTCAGCAAAGTTTCATTGCTGATATTAAGAAATTCTAAGCTTTAATGTGGTCACGCACCTCTACTGGGTCCTAAGTGATGACTGAGAGCGATTACTTTTCTACAAGACATCTTTTTTCATAAAATTGTCTGTGTTATATCTCAGAAAGCTAAATGCTAACTCTAATTTTGTGTGTTTCAGATCTACACGGGCTGCTATGATGGCAGCGTGCAGGCAGTAAAGCTGAACCTAATGCAAAACTACCGCTGCTGGGTAAGACGTGGGTCACAGAGCAGAGCTGAGAAATATATGGATAAGTTGTGTCCCAGTCCCGTCTTTTCCTTCTGAGCTTCTCATTTTGTTTGGTTATTGCCGTTTTGTGTTTCCAGTGGCATGGCTGTTCGCTGGTCTTTGGGTTGATTGAGCATCTGCAGCAGCACCTGATCAACGACCACACCAGTGCCAACTTTCAGACGCTCAAGTGCCGCTGGAAAAACTGTGAAGCGTTTTTCTCTGCACGCAACACCTCCAAGCAGGTACAAACACATTCAGCAGAACTGTAGCTCTTGGGTTTTTTCCAGTTTCTGTGCGTATTGCACGGTCTGACCTTGGGGTGCGTTTGCTCGGACAGCCACTCCTTGCTTCAGACCAGCATACTCACAAAGCTTCAGCTTTTATTCGAGGTGGTCTTATTTACAGATGATCAGTTAATCGGGTGCATTTGATTAGCAACGCTTAGCTGCTACTTACCCTCTTAATTCCTGTGGAAGCAGTAGGAGTGTACTTTGTTTTTTTTGCTTGACTGTGTGTACTGTTACAATGGTGGATACTTATATTAAACATAGCCCAAATATCAAATCTTCATTTCGGCATACATGCAGATAATCTTTATGGGCCCAAAGCTCTAAAATGCAATTTTTTTTCTACTACTGCTGTTGAAACCTCCTGTCTGCTAGTAGCAGCCAATCAGGAGAGGGATAGATTTAAAATGGCTTGTTTCAGTTGGAAGGTGAAACACCAAGGCCCACTGTAATATAAACGAGGATTACTTTCAACTGTAAATCCAGCAAAGCTAGTTTCTGCTAGTTTAATAAATATGGAGCTGTGAATGAGCACAATAGGACCACACCAACCTTTCCACTGTCACAAATAAAGTGTAAAAACAAATCACGTCATGTTAGAATCTATAAATGATTCTAAAGCAATAGATAGCAGGAACTTCATATTTACTTAGATTTTGGTGAGTGGTGCTGTGTAAATATGCATTGTAATGTAATCTCCTGTAAACCTATTATATAAACCCTTACATATGCTTTGGTTGAGTACATACAAGTTTTAGTAGCTGATTTAGAGGCTGGGACTTTGTGTGTTGCAGGGAATGCTGATGCACATGCAGAAACATGCTGAGGAGGACACTGAAGTGGAGCCTTAGAGCTTCTGGTGGGAACGCCGTTTCTCCCTGAGACTTCTCTCCTTTCCTGTAACCTTTACCCTAATGTTACCCTCCCATATTGGGAGGCACGCTCTTGGGACCCACTTACCTTTAGCAGTGCTCTCGTCGAGCCTGGCGAGTGGCGTCTGACAAGTCCATCCTTTATGCTCGGTGTTGGAATCCAACCATAATACAGTTACAAAAAAGCAGGGTTGGTTGTGCTGTTATGTTTAGTTTTTTTTTTTTTTTTTAACTTTCTACAAAACACGCCTTCCCCTTTTTACACCTGACCATTGCTTCTTCTTATCACTGACCAAAGAAAGACAAAGAAACACGTGACTTTTGTTTATTGAAGAAACTTCAGCATAGCCGGTATCCGAGGGAGTTGCCACGCTTTTCCGATGAAACGCCAACTAAAAGCAGTTATCGTCTTCCAAATTGGTTGGCTACAATATGGCATGGGTTGAGATGTTTTTTATCATTGTTGTGCAGTTGTGGCGTGTCATGTTGAGCAACCTGTAGTATTTTTTTTTTTTTTCAATCAAAGTTGCCATTATACACATATGACAATAAGCGATTTAACGTTTTTGAAAATTCTTGGTGTTGTCTCTGAGGTCGTGTTTAACAGCATGATTATTTGTTTTGCAGGAATTTAATTGAAGATTTATTTATTTAATGTTTGGTTTTTATTTTCCAGAAATAAAAAAAAAAACTAAAGTTCCTACAATCTTGTTGGGTTGTTTAGGATTACATTTATTTATTTGTTGCTCAGTCAGGTGATAGTGCGTTAATAGGGACTGTGTTGAAGGATTTGTCTTTTGAGAATTGACATTTGCAGTGAAAACAGAACCAAGACGTGAAGTATGTGTGCTAATCTGTGTGGATTATTTCCTTATCATTGTTGGATAAGTGTTTTAACCCTGTCCGGTGAACCTTGTTTTCCAAGCGTGAGTGTGAGGTGCTGTTTTTATGTCACATTCTTGTGGATTTATTTTGTATTTGGAGAATCAAGCAGAAGGCACTTGAGCTGTATTTGTTTTCCACAGTTGTCTAATAAAGTGGGGAGACAAAGGATGTTTAGAGGAGGTGTTCGATGAAAGATTTCAAAGAGAAGATTTTGGATTCATCTCCCATGCCATACCTCACCCTCTTGAAAACAGGTGACTGAATCTTCTATTAAAAGCCCAGCTGTTGTTCTCTTTGGCAGACCTGGTTTGAAGGTTGCAGCTCTCCGGGTTGTATTCTCTCTCTTTTTTTTCTTTTTTTTGGAGGATTTGCCCTTAGCCGAGTTAACCTGACGTTCTCACTCGTTATTTATGATCGAGAAAAGCGTGCGCGTCACCTCTTACCCGGCATTCCTGAGTTTCTTCAAGTTTTTCTGTTGTTATCAAAGTTATGAGATGTTTTTTAAGAAAGAGCAAGTTAATAAAAAATGTTTGCAACGTCAGAAAAAATGCTGTATTTTTATGGGGTTTTTTTTTTCTCCTCTTATTTTCCTCAGTGTTTACTGAAATTTGCATATTTTCAAGATTGAATTCACCACAGTTTCACAACTAAATTACTGATAACGCAGTCAAATCAGTAACTACACATTTATTCTTTTGGTTAAAGTGGTTAAAAATGCAGTACACTCATTAGACCAAAGCCTTAAGAGGAAAATCACAAAAAAAACAAAGCTGCAGTTCAATCCATTAGCCTTAGTCTTTAAAATCCAATTTGGAAGAAAGAAAAAAAACCCTATTGGCTCCTCAGTTTTCTGCTTGTTTTTCATCCATCCACATGTAGGACTGGAGAACTGGACAGGTTTTGAGCTGAGATAAACAGAAGAAGCCTGAGTTTGTCCACCAGAAAACAATATACATGTTTTTTTTACTGGTGGGTGGGATTTATATGTGAGTGATTCCAGGCCGATGATAAATCCAGGTGGATTCATTACTTTACAAAAAAAATCAGCAAATAAAACAAAAACTTAATGAGGAAACAGTGATATTTTCAATCCTTGTTAAGCCCTACTCGTACAGATTCTCAGTTAATAACAGGTTAGAGAGTAAATCACAGTTTTTATTCACTGTCCACCAGAGAGCCCAGTTCACTGGAATGAATACAGGAAGAAAGGCCTGCTCAGTTTGATAAAAGAAGAAGAAAACACAGGGAGGCTGAAGGAGGAGATGTTAGCAGGGGATATGAATGGTACAGAGATGGGTTGCTGGGTGAGGCACTGTGAGGTATCATGACAGAATAAAAGAGGTTGTATGTGTTTGCTGCCTGAGATGGTACAAATGTTAACGGTAAGTATGTATTTATAAAAAAAAAAAAATCAGAACAGAGCGTATGACTGAGACTGATATTTTGATGAGAGGGAGAGATGGGAGGACAAAAGCAGAGAAGGAAATGCAAAAGGCCTGAGACCTGCTGAGAAAAGTGGAAAAGATCAAATGAAAGGACATTTTGGAGTAGAAGGAGCAGAGCTGGAGGTGAGGCAGATGAAGGCTAACGGTGGTCAGGCACACTGAGTTTTGAGGTAAAGGCTGGCAGGTCTGGTCCTCGCATGGAGTGGAGCTCACCTGGGAGATGATTGGCCTTTCTAGGCGTACATGGTCAACTGGAGCCACTAAAGATGGACACAAGGAAGAGGTTCATTGGATTACAGAGCTACCAGTGCTGGCCTTTTAAATGAATATATCTACATCTGTGTTTTATAATCAAAGATTAGTACCTCCAGGACACTGAGTCTGATGGTACCATCTCCATCCTTATCAAAAGCCTGGAACGCCCCTGAGAAGAGAAACATCACAATGAAACTGCAGTTCAACACAAGTGTGGTTCATCTCGTATAAGGAGCAAAAGAAATGAAACTACACTTAGTTTTAAACTCAAAGAAATGACAAAAACAATGTTTGGAGGAAAAAATGCCATTTTTACTAATCCGGTGGGCCTCTCAGCCATGTCAGAAGCAAGTTTGAATAAAATTAATAAAGTACGTAGAAACACCAGTCTAATCTGATTAAACTGTAGGGACTCTCTTCCTATAGCCTTCCTATGCAAAGTCATGTCAGTACAGCTGCTTCAGTTTTTAGATTATTTTCTTACGCATTTCATAAGAGGTTTATTGGCAAATGAATCAAATTTACGCAAAGAGCTGTTATTTAGGGCAAGAAGGTCCTGGTTTCAAATCCAGTCTGAGGCCTTTCTGTGTGGAGCTTCCCCCCAAAACATGCATGGAGCTGGGTTAACTGGTCATTCTAAATTGCTCGTAGGTGTGAATGTGAGCATGAATGGCTGTCTGTCTCTATGTGTTATGCCCTGCAACAGACTGGCGACCTGTACAGGGCATACTCCACCTCTTGTCCTGTTACAGCTACAATAGCCTCCAGCCCCCAACTCTGAATTGGGTAAGTGGAAGAAAATGGATGGATGGAGTCAGTATTTACAGTGTTGAGATACTTCTTCCTAACTTCTTTAGTTTTCTGTGGGATGCCAGATATCAGCTTCTGGGGCATAATGACTGACGGTGATCCATTGCTGCCTTTTCGGCGCTCCAACTTGATCACAGTTTGTGGGCTTTTGCTCGTCCACCTACTTTTCAAGCACTCACTATCCTAAAACAGGACAACTTCTTCCAGCGATCCAAGAAGCAGTCTAATGACAACATTTTGACCACGATAGAGAACCGCGTCACGAAGCAAAAACTAACTTAGAAATCATCAGATGAACATTTTGTGTCCATGGCCAGGAAACGTCCCACATCTTTATCCAAACACGAATCTATGATCAGCCCTTAAAAAGCAGGTTAAAGAGCAGCATCCCACTAATTGTGATCAGCTTGGGAGAACCAATAAAGCAGGAATGGCTCGCCATCAGTGACGATTTGGTCCATAAGCTGATATCCAACATGCCACAGAGAACTGCAGAAGGTATGAAGAAGAAGGGCCAACACCGTAAAGATTAACTCTTTGCATGAATTTGATTTATTTGCCAATAAAATCTTTCAAACTCATCAAATGCTTAAGATTGTTCTTCACTCTAACTTAGAAACAGGGTGAATAAAAACTGAAGTGGCAAACTTTTCGCCATGACTGCCCTTTGAGTTAAGTTTCTTTTAAAGTAAGGTACCATAAGCAGACCCACTGTCTTTCCATTACATCGCATTATTTAACTTTTTCTTCACCATAAATGTATGGTTCAGCCTATGAATCATCATTTTCCCAAAATTCAACCTGAATTATTTGGCATCCTTGGAAACTTGTCTTTCAAATGTATACAGTTAGAGACAAGAAGGGAAATGTGCTGCTTTTTTTTTTCTTTTTCGGTGTAGAGGTTATTCAGTCTCTAAAATGTCAGGAAAAAAAAGAACTCCATCTCACTGACTTACTGAACATGGCTTCGAGCCGGACCAGACAGCTGATGAAGCTGTCGAAGTCGATGTTCATGCTCTCATTTGCGTAGCGCATGGTGATGATGTCGTACAGCTGGTTGTTGAGACGGAAGCCTGAGCGGGACATGAGACACATGACTGTACAGTGACAACAACATTTAGAGGATGAGTTGAAGCTGTAATTTCATCTGCAGCAAAGACATCAGCTGAGTTTAGAATTTTTAATTCACATCCTTCGTTTTCATTTTAATCATGTCCTTCCTTAAATATATTTTTCATGTTTTATTTGTACCACCTATGATATGTTTTTGTTTTTTTTTAAACTTGCGCACTTCTGCTTGCCTCACTTTGGTCCTCCTGATGATTTTAAATGTGCTACAAACATAAGAATGACTTGACTCGTATAATGTGTAGTATAAATGTTACTGTTATGTTCAGGCTATTTTTTTTTTTTAATATTAATGTTCCAAAATGAAAACATAGCTTTAATTTTTTAGTGTTTTTAACCATTAAAAAAAATAAAAATAAATCTGCACTTGCAACTGAAAACCGGCTGTAACGTACATTTAAAAGTGCTGTGCAAAAGTCTTGAGTCATCCCTCATTTCTTTATATTTGGAATGGAAAAAGGGAAATAGGTTCAGGTACACAGAAATACATGATATAAGGAAAAAGAAGAGTTTGTACAATTCTAAGGAGCTTGAAGATCAATATCTGGTATGACCAGCTTTTTCTCCCTGTGTCTTTTCCTTAAAAATAGCTTCTTGACCGCCTCCCTTCTACTGAGATCATTTGTGATGAGGCTTCAGTGAACAGTAACTGGATAAACTGAAGCTCCAGATGCATCTCTCAGGTTCTGTGTCAGGCCTTTGCTGGATTTTTTCCCTGTTTCCTAAAAACATGACTTTCAGATAGAGTTCACCTGCTGTAGTTTTTTAGACCTGTCACTTCCTCCCTTGTCTTTGGCATTTTATGGCGATACAACTAAGACAATTGAAACACATGATGTGTTTTTGCAACAAGCTGCTAGTAACAAAGTGTCTAAAGATACAATTTAAATCTGGTTCTTTGCTAAGCTGTCTGGTTTAGCGTTGAGTTAGGTGCATTTTTACGCTTGAATGATTCATAGGTCATTGTTAAGCGGCTAAACAAACAAACCAATCATTCCTCTGATGATTGGTACAAGGACTAGACTGTAAATGAGTGAAAAAGCAGAAAATGTCTAAAGAAAATGTCAGAAAGACTTTCAGAATGCCTGAACAACTATTGCTCAAGACCGCTTTAAAAATTACAAGCAAGAAATGAGATGTGGTTCAAGACTTTTGCACAGTACTGTATTTGCGTTTTATGTTATTACCTGCATCATTGACAGCATTCCTCATCTCGTAACTGTTGATGCCGGACTGGTCGGTGTTATAGTGTTTAAAAATTCCCTAAAAGAAATCGGGTATGATTGGTATGTGTCACAATAAGCTGAACAGAAGAATGCAGAACGATTCTATCATTTCTGATATAATAATAGACTAAAACCTGTTTTCTCACCTGCCACTGTTTGATTTTATTCCACAAGTGTCTGAACTCCTGAAGGTTGAGTCTACCGGTCCCATCCATCTAAGGAGACACAGTTAAGACTAAAATGGTGTACCATGTCAGTCGTGTTGTCACATTTGAGTGGTGCAACAAGGCTTTTCTCAGTTAGGTAAATTGAGCCAAATGAAATGGGGAAAAATCATAAACTCGCCAAAGTAAACACACAGACTGCTTAAAACCACACAAAGTTAGAGGTTAAAAGCAAACGTCACTGTTTTGTGATTGAAATGAGGCCTAAGCCGTGTGAGCATCCATCACAGACCCTGCCTGGGTCTCGGCAGGTTGTGCCTCCTAGAGACAACACAGCCAGCCCGATGCACTTGATACAAAGGATACGTCCATCAGAGCAATCATGCTCCTGCAGCTCTCCAGGCTGAAACCTTCCGTCTTCAGGTCCTTGTCTGGGAACGTAGAAAGAATGAAAACACTTAAGAGGATGACAGTTAAAGACAGCATGCTGCTATTGGCCTTTCCTGAAGTTTCTGGCTTTAAGTGTTCATTTTCAAGTGGATAAAATATTTGTATCTTTAATTTTATCTTCAAATTAGCACAAGTACACAATAACCACTGCACATATAATAATACTTTATATAACTGTGTCACTGTTATTTTTTTGCTCTTTTCTGCTGTGTTAATTTACCTACAAAAGAAGTAATTGCACAGATAATGTCATGTCTACAATAATGCATTTTATTGATCTTAGTTCTGCCTCCAATATGATTTAACCACATTGGTTCAGCTAAAAGTTCATGCTTTTGCTGGACCAGTTCTACTCTTTATCAAACACAAGTGAAATTTAACATAAGGGTAAACGACACAGGGACCCCACAAAGACGCACTAGTTCTCCTTTTTTTGTGGTTAGTTTACAAATAAGTGCATACAAAGTTTTCTGGCCTGACCAGTGTGTTGGAAATGTTATTCTCAGTTCAGTCACAGGTAATGCTCACATTTCCAGTGGACATGCTCATTCATGTAAGAAAAACTGAAGAAATGATTGTAGATCCCAGATCAGCTGGCGATCAGACTATTACCATACATGGCAATGCATACAGGTGAGAATCCATCATTGTCTCCATTTTCCCCAGAGACTTTGCGTTTTTGTTGTCTGCAGCATATATCAGCTGTTTTTTACTGCTGCTTTAGACTTTCTTAATCTAGTTAAGGGTAGGAAAGTTCATGGGAATAACAACTCCTCACAACTCACTTCTTTCATCGTGTTCTTATCCTTATTTGTTTCACCAATGTCTTGTTACCCTGCTGTGTTCAATTACCTTAATTACCTTCATGTGTATAAACAGTTTTATAATGGTGGAAAGTTCATCCTATCAGACTGGACTCACGCTTGGTGATCACTCTGTTGAGAACGTTTCTCAGTTCGTTGGATGTTATTTCCATATCCTGTGAGAGCAAGCAGAGCAGAGAAGGACACCAATAAAGAAGAGAGAGGAGATAACTTTCCAAAGTGCAGCAATCGCTTAATGTTTTCTGCTAATGAAAAACACAAAACGGTTATTTTTTAAATAAAATTTAAAGCCAATCTCCTCGTCTTTATGTACTGACCTCGCCACCTATCTCCTGAAAAATAGTCCGGAACTGCTGATCCTCCTCGCTCTCTTCCCCCGCTGAAGCTGGCGCCGGCTGAGGCGTCATTGAGCCACAAAGCATAAGAAGGGAAAACTCTCAAAACGATCCTTTCCAAATTATTTATTTTTTACATTACAAACTGGTTATATCCTTAATTCCAGAACAAAACAAGATAACCTAAAGCAGCTGAAGCCTTTTGCTGCTTCATTCTGCAACTTGCCAAAGGAACCAGATACTTTAGGTATACTTAGAAGAAATATTAAGGCAATCCCTGTGCTGCAGCAGCTCTACACACTCTGGAAAACTAAGAGAACACTTACCACTGGATGGTCAGCCTCGATCCTGTTCTCTATCTCCCTGAATGAAGACGAACAAACAGCAGTCACCACGCTGACACCATCATCTCATCTGGACCATAAGCCTGTGCTTTTTTTAAAAAATTTTTTTTTACTGCAGTCATCAAATTTACTCTCATCAGATTTTGAGTAAATTATGTTGATGTGCTGAATCTATAAGACATTTGACAGGTTTATTATAAAGGCTTTTATAGGCTTATAGTCCCCAAAGTCACATTGCACTAAAATATGAAAATGATTGCATAAAACGCTTAATAAAGCTGTGTTAGTTTTGTATCACCTGCTGCTTCCTCCAGTCAAGTTTTGTTCTTCCCGATTGTCCTTATTTTGGGCAAACTCAATTGTCACTTACCAGAACTTTCCATCTTTAATTAGTTTAGGTAATTTGTGACCTGCATAACTAATGGTGTCATAGTATACTGTGATCTAAAGCCATGTTGGGTAATTCAAAGCCCATCCGTCCCACAGCCTGAGTCACACCCAAGTCCGGGTCCATCAGAGTTCAGGCCGGCTCTGCATGCTGTCTGGTCCTCTG